>KN716268.1:231725-278531 GCA_000816705.1 Dictyocaulus viviparus | reverse complement strand
GAGTTTTCGTGTTTTGGATAGATGGAATATGAGTTATGAGTTGTGGCATAAATTTAGCTTAACTAACCACTCATATAGCTAACATTTAAGCTTTTTAATCAATCAAGTAGCTTAATTTAACTCATTATTGTAGCTTTTAGGAAGGAATCATTTGACATAACAGTAAAAGGTTTAGTATGATTGCATCGGACGAACTCCTCTTGCAATTCTTTGACTTGCCAAAATATGCCCTACATGCTCTTAATGATTCAGCTTCACCTCGACGACAACGACCAGATCATTCATTGTAAGCGAAATATCAAATGTTTGTTTTATTTATATAATTACCAAGATTTTTTTTCTTCAAATTCATGCGATGATACTCTGTCGATTATTTGTTTGTGGTGAAACAGAGCAGCTCACAGGAAACGGATGAGTGATATCGTTTCAAAGTTTAATGCCGAATAAACAGGTTCAAACAGGTCAAGACGCAGTAAAAAACTGATCATTTGAGGCAGTAATATGGCTAATACAAGCGGTCAGTGATTGTTGATACCTCACTAGCTTTCGAACACCCTATGACACTGAAGGAGAACAAATGAGCTCTGTATCCTTATAGTGAGCTAAATTGCGAGAGCGCTTATCCTATTTAAGACAAGATATGTCTTGGCGATGATTAATTATTCTTGTGAGATGCACCTACGTATTCGGGCTAAACGTGATGTCGTGGAGGTGGTTGAACGCCAGCCTAGTCAATACTTGAGTTGACGCGTCTTCACCAAATCCGAACTGTTTATCTTACCCAGATTCCTCTAGTTCAATTTTACTGACGTACTTACTTATTGAAGGATAGTCGTCTTCGCATTTCTAGGGAGCCATGGCTAACCTGATTCAAGCTTACTTATCAATGAGGCATTCCACCAAAGCGCCATGCGCCCCTCAATCTTGTCACTCACTCTTACCATTGAGATAATACATTTCAAATTTATTCTTTGTTAAAATTTAAACTTTTTTTAAATCTAAACCTATAAAACTTACTTCTTTTTTATACCAGTGGTATTCATGCGATTTGACGTGAACGTTACAAATTCTATTGGATCAATTCTAATGGCGTCGAATTGAATATCATAGAAGCGGTTTGTAGCTGCTTCACCGTGAATGAGGTGCAGCTTTTCAGCAGTGTTGAACGACCGCACTATATCCGCTTCAACCTCAACTATCATATCGAACGTCTGTAAGAGTTTTCTTCATGAGTAATTCTTTCGTAAAAAAAGATCAGTTGAATGAAAATAATCATTTCAAATGTAGAAATGTGCTTTACAATGACTCAGAGATTGAGTTTGAAGCACTCGTAAAATAATGAGGTAATATGTGCTTTTCGACTCTTTCTGAAGTTGCAGTACAATCACTCTGGAATCCTCCATTTTATGAGGAATCAACTAATTTTTATCTACTGTCCTATTTTTCATCTATTTTAAAATGGAGGATGCGTAGCGCAGTAGCAAGTTGAGTGACCACAGTGCCATGCTGACCTAATTAAGCTAAGGTTTGAGATCGAATCCAGGCAAACCAAGCCTCCACTACGTTAGAGTCGCTAAAATCAATTTCAATATAATTTTCAGGGCTATATTACGCCAGTGCTTATCATTATCATTCTTATTCTATTTTGTAAAATAATGAGTTACAAAACAAACCTGTTTGATAAAATCAAAATTCGAAATGTATTCAATTTTCATTTCAATCGATATTGTTGCCGGTAGACTAGCTGAAGAATGGAATTTTTAATGAAATAAGAAAGTGATTGTATGAGTTCCATCATGCCTAATGAGGCTGAGTCAATCGGAAAACTTAGAAGTTACGCGATTGACTCAGCATCATTGGGAATATCATAACAGAGCCATCATAACCTATTATAATTTATAGAAAATAAATAAAAATATCTGTATAAAAAATAAAAAAATAAAAAAATATATGTGTTGTTTACCATTTTGAAACAACAAAGCGAAAATAGTTGAAAAGAAAAAAATGAGTTAAAATAACGAGGAAAACACAGTACAAACAATCATGAATAGTATGATTTTTTAGATTTTTTTATAACATTATAAGGCGAAAAACTACCGTACCTTTTCGAATTGTTGTTAAGCCGACGTGTATGAGGTTCATGCAAAAAATCACCATAAGCATTTTTTATAACCAGAAATTTTTCTACCGTATGAAACGTTCAAATGAAATATCTGAAAATAACTGGGACCATTTAAATTTTAGTGATTCGAAAAGAACGCTTCCAAAATAAAAATCGTATTCAACAAGCAAAAAGAATAAAATAAAATGCTTTCACAGGATTTCTAATGCTTCTTTTAGTAGGCTGATGAGGGAAATTATTTCATCCTCTGCAATGAGTGATACTGATTTGATTTAAACTGAAACAGATGGTATTCTGATGTTGAAAGTCATCCTCTCCAAAGGTATACTGAGTCACAACGAATGTTGGGTCAGTTCGTTATTGAGGTTAAGCTTTATCCTTACTCACATGGTCTTGATACAACTGGAATCATTCCACTAATAGGAAAGGGACCGTCACATTCTGTTATGTTTATATAGGAAAAAAATTTTGCTGTTACATAAGATCATAGTAGAAATCGGATAGAATTGAATTCAAAACGGACGGAAAAAAATCGATAAGCTCGCAGTTGAAATAAATATGCAAATGAGTCGAAAACGTGGTGTTGAGTTATGGAAAAAATTATTAGAATGTGGTTTTTGAGTTCATTGAGGAAAAAAAGCTAGTCAGATAGCTTTTTCTTTTTCCTTCCAATAATAACATTATTCATAATTTAACTATTCTTTTAAAAAAGCATGCAATAAGCAATCAATAACCAATTCAGATCAAAATGATTTTTTCGAAAAAAAGCAATATTCCTTTTAAGAATGGAAACTTCTGAAGAGAACGATTTGAAAATGGCAAATCCTTGAGGGAAATGATCTAATAATTTGAACTGAAAAACATATTTTAAATCGTTTGTAAACGCTATGATAAGGTTTTGATATTCATCAGCCTTTGTGGATGGGCCAAACATATCTCTTTCTTGCGATATCTCGGAGGTGATTGGAATAGAAGAACTGGTCTTGACTCACACATGAGTTAAGATGACTATCAAGTTATTGTTGCTTGTCCTTCCAGTGTATTCTAGTATTAACACATCCAGTCGAAAGAAAAACGGAAAAGCTTAGTTTGTAACGTGACCGATTTGATCTGCGATATGTATAGCACTGCGGCACCACCTACCATTGCGCTAAGCCCTTTTTTAAATAGAAGTCTATTATATTGTTTTTTTTACCACATAGTTATATTGTGAAAAACAAACAGCATTTGCCTCCACGTAAAATAATAGAAGTTTCAGTTGATTACACTGATCTACAACGATTTATAAAACTTAGAATAAATAGAATATTGAATAGGAACGTACAGAAGAAGATTTGATTATTAAAACTCACACCACTCTTAATAATATAAGAGGTAGATCAAATGATAGCGATTATATTTGCGATCGATTACTGTCGATGGGTGGCATCTGCAATTCTAATTTTTCAACGAAAACGAAATGAAAGAGAAAATGGATTGACCAGAGATCAAATGATAATAAGGGATATCGAGGATCAACGAAATCCACAACGAACAACAGCTGCTTTTTGGAACGTGTTCCAGCTGTCAAGTGTTCATTACCAACGTCAATTCGTTTGCATCCTCAAATCCTTCCATCGAAATAAATCACCTCGACCGACCATTATTTTCCACTTAGAGAGCTAATATTTTATTAAAGGTTTACACCTTTACAACTATTCAAAAGGGTGAACAAACGTAGAGGAAAAAAATACTCGAACAAGAAAAGTACTTCCTTGCTATTTTTGTATTTGTTGACTCCCATGAGTGTACGCGAGTTCGCAATTGCCCTCGGACCTAACAAGCTCGACATTCATCCGGTGTTGATAAACTAATGTCATAGAAATCTGATAGGCATCAGTACTGACATGTTATAGATTGCTCACCTTGAGTCATTGAACAGTTCAGATCACTGGCATTCAATCACCTCTACGATATCATGTTGAGGTCAAATCCGTAGGTGTCTCCGAATAGCATTGATCAACGTCAAAGCTGATGATCTTGCCTAGCTCAACACTTATTGTTAAAAATGGCAACTTTATCCCTCGTTTGAGTGAAAGTTTTCCGGTCGCGTTTCGGTATTCAACTCAAAAGCTATAACTCATTTTTTATGACGTCTAATTTAAAAAAAAATATTAACTATATTTGGACGAAAATCAGAGAATTTTACTAATGTTAAGAATAACTTTATTATATTAATAAAAACTGTATAGCAATATAGTGTTTTCGTTTTACTGTTATAGAGTTATTGAATTTTATTTTAAAAAATAGTAGTGGCGTAGTGGTAAGAGTGCCCAGCCACACGCAGGACTCGTTTCAGTTCGCGGTCGCCCTTAAGGCCTACCAAGACCCGCAATTCCTCCGAGGTCAGTAAATTGGTAGCAGAGAAATCTGGGTAAGATAATTAGCACTGACTTTGTGAAGAGTAGTGAACTCAAGTCACTGTGGAGAACAAGCACGCATTCAACTACGTAGAACACGAATACATAGGCACATTCCGCAACAGAGATCGACCAACGGCAAAATTTATCTTAGCTAATCTTACCTCATAATTATGAGGTTAAACAAAGTTATTTTTCAATTCAATCGATGCTTTTATTTACTAATGAATCTACCTTAAAATAATAGTGCAAGCACATCGCTAAACTTTTAGTAGAGTTTAAAACTGAGGTAAATCAGGAGACCAAATTTATTGCGGACAGAAGAATATGTTTAATTGGATTATTTTTTTCGTGCTCTGCTGCAACATCAATTTACAGCATGACAAATCACATATTCCCTTTTTCTGTCACTCCAATACTTTTTAAGTTATTCAAAATTAATCACTAAAGAGCAGTTGTGAAGAGGAAAAAACAAAGATTAATGTGAGAAAATCAATGAAGTCTGAGTGATCATCTTTTCCTCGTTTAAGAGAAAAAGCTTTGGATGAAGCTTCTTATATAATTGTGAAAGCTTTCATTCAGTAAAGTTTTGTTGTTTAGATAGAAGAGATCATAAAAACTACAATAAAGAAAGTGCCGGAAGATAAACAATAGGTGGTTGGTGTGTGATACCGTACCCGCTACAGTAACATCGACTTGATCAGCTATCGCCATTGGCGAATACGAAGTTTCGTGATATTCTAGAAAGATACAGATCAAATAATAAGTACTGCGGTGATCTATTCATTTGTTACATTCGCACTGATATGAAAGCTTTATATTTACAATGTATACGAGTGATTATTATTGCTTCAAGAAACTCACTTTGCATTGTTTTTCAATAAGAGTTTCAGTAACCACCGTTCATTACCAACAATTACAATCGTGCAAAATTCTACAAAATGTTTGCAGCAAAAGAAGTTATGAGAAAAAACAAATCAATAGTCATTGGCAAAGAGTGAAGACGCTCTCGATAACATCTGAAAGCAATAAAAAAAGACATTCTGCCATCAGTAAGCCTAACCTCATCACTGTCTTGTACTTTTGCAGAGTACTGAAACCCAGAAGATTCAGAAAGAACGCATATGATTTATGATCTACTATGACTTTCTTAACAATTATGTTTGTTTACTTTCACTTTACTTTTTGGACCTTCATCGAAAGTATACGGTATGAATGGCAGCTTGCGTTACATATACACATACAGTAAGACTGCAGTAAGTCTAAGCACCCCTCTGCATAATGCCCTACGGCGTTTTAGTAGAAGTTGAATAGTTTTTTCTGTACCTTGAACTTTACGTAGACTCTTAGAAAAAAAAGCCGATGAGTTAGACTGCGATAAGGAGGTTAGCAAGAGAATGTCTATAGATTTTTTTTTCACTCCTATCTTCAAAGATCGATCATATATTACACCTCGGCTTACTTTATCGCAATATTTTGATCTTTGATGGAAAAAAATGCTAAGAATCGATCTCGAACCTACATTGAAAAAAAAATTAGGAATTTAATATTTCCTACCAAAAAGAACTAAATTGTTATTGATTTTTTATTTGATCTTATTAATAGGTGAAAAATAAGTGTGGGCAACTACATAAAACTCAGTGAGCACATTAATCAGTTTCAGATGAAAAAAAGACTGAAAGTGATGAGCAGTGTTATATTTCGAACCAATCGAACAACAGCCTAATCGAATGAAATGGATGAATGGAAGAATGAATGGATGAATGAATGGATGATGGATGGGAGAATGAATGGGTGGATGGATGGATGAATGAATGATTTAAAGGAATGATCGGTTTCATTTGGTTTGAAGTAGTCACATTTCAATAGCCTAAGCATTAACGGCTTGTCTATGACAAGTTGCACATGAGTAATGACTGCCTGAGGGAACTGTTTTAAAAAATTCCATTTTTTCAATATGTGACATCCTAACGTCATGCTGAACAAAATAAAAAATGATGAAGCTGAAAGTTATCAAAGCTATGAGATTTCTAGGATTATTTGCATATTTTTTCATTTACTCATATGAAACAAAAATATGTTCTTTCTTTTTCATCGAGGTAAGCGTTTCTTACTTTACTGATATCGTCGGTTGTCGATATATTGACTAATATTGCCTCAAAATGTGATGAGCTTATGATTGACACGTGAAAAGAATATGACAGTTGACGAATGACTTACTCTGTTCATTTACAATTTACTCAGAGTTTTTTTTTTTCTCTACACTTTTTTATTCGTAATATTTCTTCGCACGCACTTTCTTTCTTTGGATTCTGAAGCTTCAACATTAAGCTGTTGTTGACATTTTTCAATTAGTGATGGCAAAAAAAATCTTCGCACCTCCTCCACTAAATAATAAAGTGACGATAGTAAAATCATCTCTTCATCTCAACCTCAATCTTGTTTGTAAACATACTTTATGCAAAATAGAAACAATTCTTATTAAGAAACTCTAAACGATCGATATTATTTAAGTGAACGATTATAAACTTCATTAGCATCTGAGAATATTCAGCAAATATTTCTCCAGAGGAATAGAATAAATCAATAACAACCGGAAGCTAATGTGCAAGATATTGATCGGCATTAAATCAGAGCCAGTATTTTCCTCAAAATTTCAAAACTCCTATGGCAAATATTCTCTTTAACTTTGAGGATAAATTATATACCTTCATTACATGTGCAGACGAACAGCGTAGCATAAGCTTGATAGAAAAATTTAAAGTCATTTATTGATTTTTCAATTTGAGGGTTCATTACCTAACTCAAATACGATTTGAAGAAATAAGCAGTTGTATTCATATTATTTCTATATGAATTTTGTATGATGAGTGAGTCAAGATGATTATGGTGAATAGAATAAAAGGCATTACGTTATCTACAAGATGATTAACAACGATGAGCATCAACGGTCGAGCTTTAAACTACTCACAGCTGTTTTCAGTGACGCCATTCTACAATTGAAACCGAGATCTCTTTACAAAATCTTTGAACAAAATCTGAAGAAAAAAAATAGCCGTTCTAGTTATGAATTTTTATGGGCAGTATATGTCTGCCATAAGGTAAAATGCTTCAGAATTTGAAATACAGCAATCTTAACGAATGCCGTCGGAAATGATGTCACATAAGCGATTAGCATAAGTGGACTTCTGAATATTCTGAACGATTCAACCTCATCTATCACCTCTCATTTTGACCAACACTAAACATTGACTAACACTTACATTTTGAGGTGAAAAGTCAGAAATACTTAGAGTTTACAAGGTAAGAGTACTACAATACAATCAAAAATCATCAAACGATTGGAATATTCCGGGAATAACTTTAAGTAAACAAAAAATAAACAACAACAAGTATACTTTTATATGACATATTTATATCGAATAAATATGTAATCAATACAAGCTAGCGAACGATTGACACGAACGATTGGATTGATCGATCCTATTAATTAATCAAATCTAAAATATCATTGGATTCACGTGAACATTCCATGATTTTGGAGAAACGAAAAATTTTATTATCAGTTCTAACAAACAATCATAGTAGAGATCAAATCTCAAGGAAAGAAAACATTGTTATATGAGGGAAAAATCAAGGATACTCAATCGTTTACATATCGATGACTTCAGTTATTACAATTGCACGATGTATTATGATAAAAGCAAAACGAATACGTAGTTTTAAAATAGTTCAGCTTCATATCTGCTCAGGATTCTTAGCATATTCGAGTGTGAGGAACGATCAGAGGTGAACCTCATTATAACGCTACTTTGTTGTCTTCGTGTTCAATGGTAACAGCTTGTCCTTTTTTATGCTTCGAGGATAGATTGTGGATTTTTTCGGTGATCGTAAAATTCCTAAAATAGTTCTTTTAATATTCATATAAAACTAAAAGCTGAAAAGTTAGTTATTTGGAAACTTATAAAGCAAAATGGTATTGCCTTCATTTTGCTAAGAATCAGTCTATAGGACAAATAAGCCTCTCTTTTAGTGAGTAAAATTTATATATATATTAGAAAGCCGCAAAACTTATGCCACCTCAGGAGGATCTGCAGGAATGTCGGTTCGAGTTTCATCTGAGGTTTCAATATTTGTAGCTAATTCAAAACCGTAGAAAATCAATATGCTATTAATGCAAACTATAATGAAAGATAAGAAAATAGTATAATCGCTATGGGTTTTTGTGATGTTTAGTTTTTTCTTATCTGCAGCCAACATTTCACGTGGAAATTTTGAATGGGCAACAAAACAAAACCAGATTTGTTCAACGTTGTATTGAGATTTCATAAGATCATAGATCATCAGAAATTAGAAATGCAGAGGAGGAAATTCAGAAAACTATTCAGAGTTGTTCTTCTTTTTCTTTAGCTATTCACCTTGTTCATAGATACTCCGACCCAGTAACGGTGCAGCAAGTGGATTCACACCCAACTCACCGTATCCGAGATTCATTCCTGCACCATAACCAATACCTGTTCCAAGACCAGGTGCAATACCTGTTCCGATACCGGGTACGATACCAGTTCCTATACCTGGTACAACACCTGGAGCGATTCCAGTTCCAACACCTGTGAATTATTAAGGATAAATACAATTGCGATATAACAAACTTACAAAGGTTTTGTGCATAGATAAATAAATGATTGTTTTCCGAGAAATGTGATGCAAGACAATGAGTAAAAACGAGTGAAAAAAGATAATTTCTAAACAAAAACAGATATGGAATAAAATTTAAGTGAAGTAGATGAGGGAGGCAAGAAATATCAAATCTGAATACCTAAACCAGCCATATTTCCTAGTGCACAAGTACCACACGAACGTGCACACATTCTTCTCATAATGAGGGGATTCGTAGCGCATTGACCTCAACACAAACATCAAAACTATTGCTTCAGAAAGAGTGAAAAAAAAAAATTAGTTCAATTCCATATAAGAAATAATTTGCTTTCTTAACAATAAATTCAACGATTCAATTCCTGGAAAGTAGACACGATCAGCTCTAAATCAACCTCAACCAGATCACCTGTTTGAACAACTTCATTGCTATCACAAATCGTCGACATTATCGCGCTCTTCTATCATTTATCACCTCGTGATTAGAGCAGATATCAGTGCGGCTTTTATTCATCAATGTCGTGTGTCAACAGACATTAAATGAGTTCAATAAAATTAAATTGAAATAATATAATGTATTTTTATAAGAAGAGGTGCCAGAAGTCTATATATTTGAGTCAAATTTAACGATGAAACCAGAGAATCACTTAGACTTTGTTTTTTTTTTACTTCCTCTAAAATGTCCTTATGAGAACTCCAATGAGGTGACGATTGATTAGTTAATATGTTCTGGAGCCAAAAATGAAATCTATCAACTAGACTTCATAATTGTTCTACTCAGTTTCAGAAGCGAACCATCTTAAGCTAATGGAAAACTGATATTGATCCTCATAATGAAATTTCATCAGTTCAACCTTTTGTTGTTATTGTTGTTATTGTTTTTCTTAGTTGTATAATTAATCAGGTGAGATCTTTCAGATGTTCTTCATGAGACAATCACCATGTTGAGGTTAGCAACGATGAAGATGATGATGATGATGATGATGTCCTATTCAGTCAATACAAGGTGCTTCACGCGAACAAGATCTGAGTACTGCCGAAATTTTCGTTTTTGATGATCATCTTTTGTAGAGGAGAGATGTAAAAGGAAGAAAAACTATGTGATAACAGCTTACCAGTACTTGCCCATATGGGGCACTGCATGCTAGTATCGACACATAGACCACTAATAGCTGGATCAACAAGTGCTCTGTAAATAAACAATGTATAGAATTGATTGCGATTGAATTCGCAGTGATAGAAAATACTCACCCAGACATCGCGTATGGATTTACGGCACTATACGGATCACCACCCATTCCATATGAAGGTGATCCCCAACCTTAATGAATAAATTTTATTATTAAGCTTTGTAGAACTGTTCTATGATTAGTTCAATATTGTTTGTTCGTTATTTCAATATCTATCAACAGAAGACACACTGTCTGCTTAAATCTCTCAGTACTACAGAACCACGTAATGGGTCTTTCGTTTAATTAGAACATCTTGCTCAAAACGTTCTCGTATTACTCAGTCCTACAAAGTTCTACTAAACAATTTTTCCGAATAGTCACTAACAATCGATAAGAATTTATTGGAACCTAACCTAATCGATCCCTTTATATTTATTGAAAACTTCCACTTTCCATCGAGTTCAGTTACTATCATAAAGGGTAACTGAGGTTATTTCTTATACACTAGCGAAAAGTAGCTTGTGGATCTGATAATCTCAGGACCAGGATCTATTATCTTGGCATTGATAATGAGGTCTGGTTCTTCTTCGATATTTTCATAAGCATTGAAATTATCGCTATCGATTAAATATCAAATGATCAGAATGTTTCAATCCACTGTAACTCAAGACTGACGACATAGAAGTATTTTGTACAGAACATCCTCATTACTACATCAGTCATGTAAATTTTACCATTTTTATTTAAATAGGGAAAAATGATGTCATTTCCTCAAATTGGAGGGAAAAAGTTCTGTAACTGATCAATTCGTAGAAGTTTATTGGAATTTTCTGTTAAAGCATACCAAATGACGACAGATAACCAGCAGTGGTACGTGACAACGGACAGCCTGTAACACAGTGCAAACATGAAACCAATACAAAAAGCAAACAAACAAATTGTTTATTTGAAGAAAAAAAAGAACAAGAAAAAGCT
The DNA here is from genome assembly GCA_000816705.1 of Dictyocaulus viviparus. NCBI lineage: Eukaryota > Metazoa > Nematoda > Chromadorea > Rhabditida > Metastrongylidae > Dictyocaulus > Dictyocaulus viviparus. The sequence goes on along the minus strand of KN716268.1, from coordinate 267,207 downwards.
CGAACATAGTACAACATTCACTTTTGTTATTTGCATAAGGAAAATGGACTCCCAGACTGATTTCTACCTCCTCATGTTATAGATTTCCTCAATTCACACTGTTTTTCTTTATACACGACGAAACTTATACTAAAGAAGCTTATACGAAGCTTATACTTAAATAGCCTGATTAGTGCATACCTTATTTAGTGCATTATAATTATAAGAATGAATGATAAATGTGAATTAGTCAAACAACAAAAAGTGAGTATTTTCCTCATAACAATGTTAATAAGCTTAGCATAAATGCAAATTTTAACTATGAGACATCCACATGCAAATTGTTTCACCGTTCAACGAAACTATTTGAATTCATTGAAAAGTGCGTTGTGATTAAAAGAGGACCAATAAGATTTTTTTAGAGAGGATAAGTTGTTTGAAATCTATTTTAGCTGCTTTCCTAGTATTAACCTCAATACTGAACTCAATCTTAGACCTTACCGTATCTTCCGTAGTAGCTACCGTAGTATTGTGCAGAAACGGTATGAATGAAGAAGAATGCTGAATTGAACATCGAAAAATCTTTAAATTTAAAAAAGAACGAGTTGATGATTAGTGAATTCTATGGTACATTTCGGTGACACCTTCCAGGTATATCGTAAAAAGATAATAAGAATAAATTTAGAGTCGTTCCAATATCAAGCTTATATTTCGCAAAATTGTATTTTTGTTAAATATAAAAACAAAATTGCAATTTTTTTCTAAACCAAATAGATGAATACTCACCAATCCACTCGATGATCATGATTACAGAAGAAACCGGCTGCGTTATCCGGTGCTTTTATACGGTTCCGAATTGATGTAAGCTTAACGAGGGAAAAAATCGCTTACGTATCGAGACTTACGAGGATGAATGACTAGTTCGTACTCTAGTTGTAGGATTATTTCGAACATATATCGGCAAATTCCGAACCAAAACGAGAATTACGTAGCCATAGCCGTTTGGTCATGCGTGGCCATTGCGCCAAACCAGTTATGATCACTAAGCTTAACATTTATGATTCAAATCAAATGTAACAAAATCACTATGATCTTAATACAAATCAATAATTGTAACATTACATTGCACGATTATCTATGTAGAATCTAACAGGAAAAAAAAAGCCATCTCTATTTCCAACAATCAAAATCCCTTAACACCTTCTCGTACAACTCATATTATTCAGCAATCAGTGAATTCGTCACTCAACAATAGGGATTAAACAGAACAGCTTCTTAAATTGAACGTTACCTATCAACTTAGAACCAGAGGAAATCCTCAAAGTTGTCACTCTAACTAATTTATTCAGTATGTCTTTAATCATTAACATCGTGTAACTCGGGTACATTTTTCTGAATGTAAACGTCATCGCCAGTTTCTTGAGTTCTTCGAACATCATAATATTGAAATGAAAATTTCAAATCATTTCAAAAGCACCTCAAAACGTCATTTATGATTATTTGAACAAATTTTCACTTTAACATAAACTAATTATTTTTTTTTGAGTGGAAAAATTAGAATATGAATAGGCACTTTTATAATTCTCCTATGGTTTAAACACACTATGTTATCTTTCTTTTTAAAAGAAATTCTTTAGAGTTCAATTTTTTATCAACAATCATTTCGTATAAAACACACAATCGAGTGACGTCATTTAGCATCAAAGGTCTATCCTCGACTTGTGGTAATAAGAGGAAAAAAAATCGATTGTGTAGAGGAACTACAGTAACGATCGTCACGACTAGATAAAGCCTTCAAGAAAACGCTGAAGCGTTGAAACTTTGGCGTAACCCATGATTGAACAGCTTACAAATCTGCAATATTAATTTAATTTAAATAAGCCAGATGCTAAAAGTATAAAAATGTTTTGACACCTTGACAAGAAGCAAAATCTTCTACGTATCTCAACAACGGTCTTTTTGTTTTGCAATCTTTTTATTTTGTTTTAAACTTTTACAGAGGAAGATTTATTGGAGTAATCAAATCGTTAGCTCCTAATTCAAAACAACGAGATAGATTGATTTTATATGTAGCTTTAAGACCTGATGTTTTTACGTGACCCAAACTTTCAAGAAAGCGAAGAAATTTCCTGCCCTATTCCAACATGCGCGCTCTAAAAAATCCTTATTCTTTTTTTTGAAGCTTCACTGTTTCTTCTTCGCTGTCATCCTTTTTTCTGCTCTGCTTCTTAATGTTCTAATTGTTCTAATTGTTCTAATTCCATCTATTGTGAAATCACATAATTTATTATCAGTTTGTATTCATGTTATGTCCGTGACATTACATACAACAGCTGGAGATATTAAGATTGAGCTGTTTTGTCAAGAGTGTCCGAAAACTTGTGAGGTGAGAAGATACCTTTTTCACTGCGTAACATCGAAGTTTTTGAGTATATGCTGTATTTAGAATTTTCTCGCTCTGTGCGCCAGCGATTACTACAAGGACAACATTTTTCACAGGTAATTGCTTGTCATGCTGCCAGGTTATGCTTGTTTTCTCAGTTTGTGAGTCATTGTTTTATAGTTTGTATTTGAAAAACAGTTGAGAATTCTATAGTGTGGAAAATATGAAAGGTGTTTACTTGTATAATTTTAAGAGATTTAATTGACTGCAAAGGACAACAGTGTACTGAAGGATTGACTTAGTCATTTTTTCAACCTTTCATTTAATAGCCAATTAAGTTGTTGGTTTATAAAGGAAATCAGTGCGCAGAGCGTATTTTTCTAGCAGTCCTACAATCGAGGACTTTGTATTAGCGCTTTGCAATAATTCGTGAAAATAAGTATTCAGGAATATCAAGGATTTTATGGTCCAGACTGGTGATCCTACAGGAACTGGCAAGGGTGGAAATAGTATTTGGGGAACTCCATTTGAAGACGAGCTCTCCGCTGAACTCAGAGTAAATTTATTATAGAGACATTTTCAGTGCAACAGATGAATGTGTTGTATAATATTTCCTTTCAGCACAGCGGTAGGGGCATTCTTTCTATGGCTAATAACGGACCAAACACAAATAAGTCACAATTTTTCATAACCTACGCAAAACAACCTCACCTTGATCTTAAGTACACTGTTTTTGGAAAGTCAGATGATTGTCAATTTAGTAGCTTTTTCTTTGATAACAGTTGGTTTTTTTCCTACATCTTGTTGTTCTTGCCACGGTTTTAGAGTAATTGACGGATTTGATGCTCTTGATGAGCTTGAGACTATCAAGGTGGACGCGAAATATCGTCCAGTCGTGGAACAAAGGTAATTTGCTGATGGATTTTAAAAAATCTAATTTTAGTAAAAATCCTTTTTTTTTTTGAAGTTTCACAGATCAGTTGTAAAGTAATCTTGTGCCTTCTATTTTAATAGAACATAAAATGATGTATCAGGATTCGCGACATTACGATACACGCCAATCCTTTCGCTCAATAACTCCTCTTCATTTCTCACTAGTGTCGACCAGCAGTATTTGTATTTGTAGGTCTACATTTTGTATGCACATTGAATTAATTACTAATTATAAGCGTTTTTTTTTCATATTTTCACCGCGTTATTATTCAATCTCGCAAGAAGTGTTAGATGAACAAAAAAATAGGATTAAACAAGCACAAGAATACTTCGACCAATATATAGAAGAGTACTACGAAGTGGACGATTCAGAAGAAATTGTTGCTGATTATAATGAAGATTATGAAGAACTAAGGTAATTTTACTTGCGCAATTCTCAAATTGAACGAACTTTCACAACTTATTTTCATAAGTGTGATTATTCAATCCACAATGCTTATAGGTTTAGTATAGAGTCCACTGATGATGTGCTTAATCTTTTGGAACGCGAAAAGGCGCATGACATTGTCGTGCTCGATGTTGGAATCAATGGGCCAGGAATAGTCGATACCATAGTTAGTAAATGATTTTAAATTTTTGTGATTAACGTTTTTGTTTATATATAAGACATCAATTTCAAGAAATTAACACAAATCCAGTGCCCATCGGCAGATCTTTTAACCAAAACAGTCATAGACAGTAGTGCATGTTGTTTTGCTGGAACTCACAATTCTACTATTGTCTGCAATGTTTTAGGTAATTTGTACGTATTTAAATACTAGACATGGAACAGCTATAGCTGAACTTCTGAGGAAGGCAGGGAAATTAACTGGGGAACAAGTTTGCAGTTTTTGTTATTCCGCTTTATTTTCGCGCGTCTCCATTTTTTTTTATTTACAGGCAAGGAAATGTACTGTTCGTAATAATTCTGGGTGGTTTATAACCGAGTTAGGTAAAATTCAGGTAATATTGCAATCTTAATTAGTACAATTTCTTTCTAATCAAGTATGTAATTAGCCATAGCCATATTTTTCCTAGTGTTTTCTCCTGTGTTGTTGTTTATATTGTGCTGATTTATGTTCCTGAATCTCTCTACTACCTTCAGTTAGGTATAGTAATTCCTTCCTTTGCTAATCCCCAAGTTTTCAAGTGTTCAAATGGAATTTGTCGGTTAAACTCAAAAATACGTGAAGTAACATAGATTTCACTGTATTGTAGTAGTAACATCTGATTTCTTATCGATATAGGTCTCTTTGCTAATATATATTTCGCTGATATATATTCAGGTGCATGTAATGAGAGAGGACATTCGTCTTCGTTTCAGACTGGAAGATCTATGGGGCCCAGAAGAAAATATTGAAGATGAGGAGGATATCCCTTTGATACCTCCTTGTGGTGAATTGCCTTGTTGAGAAAGTAATTTTAAGATAATTATCTTCACGCACTACAAACTTAATGTATTTTTCTTTCGTTCAGTTATTACTACTCGTCAATTACCGTGTAATGTGAATTGCATTTGATAAAGGATTCGAGACACGTAGTACTCTACAGTGTCTATCTCTACAGACAAATTGTCGAGAACACTGAACCTCCGTATATTCTTCGTTTTCTGCCTGTATTTTTCGAGATATATATGAGAATTCCATTACTGTATATATTTCCCAAAAGTTGCATCAACTTTTGCTGGTTGGCAATATTGACATACCGCTTTTCAGAGCTTAAAACGTTCATTCAAAGCAATTACAGAGAGCAAATTCCAGTAATTGAGCCAAAGTAATATGGGTTCCAAACTGTACCCATAACCGATGAATGAATGGGACCAGAATCCTATTTATCCAAGCATATGCGTTAGAGCTAGATTTTAATATATATTCATATTCTAGTAAAAGAAAACAAACCAAGAAAAACGACGTAAAAACTGGACACGTAACTGAAAAAGGTTAAGCATAACATAATATAAGATTGCATGAAACAATTTGACTATGCCTAAAAGCGTGACACGAAGAGCACAACGAGAAACCGGGGTACATGACGAGTTTATCGGAGAAAAAGAAACACTACCTCGGTCAAGAACGTCAAAAGACAGAGCACAAAAAAGCGGTACCGTATGGATTTCCGAACATGAGATTAAATACATGTATTTCTTAAGGAGACCTTAGGCACGACATAATAGAAAAATTTAACATTAATAGAAACAAAGATACGAATACCACTGTTACGCTCCATTCCTATAAGCTGGGCGACCTGAAAACGGAAAAAAATGAACTGGAGACAACGCATAGTTCAAATTTCCGAATCATACTTTCCTCGAAATCGCGAAATCATGGTCTGATTCTACATTTATGATTAAAGTCAGTTACATCATTGAACTCAACGAAAAATGACTAAATGAAAAAGAAAACTTTAAAAAAGAGTGCAAATACAATCGAGCTTAACATAATTGCTCTTTTCGCTGTAGCAAAATAAACATTATATGGACTCATTCTAGTAGCGCCTTGCATGACTCACATACTACAAAAACGTAGGAAGAGACATATTCTAGTTTTCAAATTCTGCACCTCTGCTGTTTCCTAAAAATGGGCTCCGCAAGTTATACTATGACCCAAGAACTAGACTAGATCATAACATATCTCAAGATGAAGTATGCTACCTTTTAAGACAAAACATATGGTTATCAGATTACCTTTGATAGAACATCTCGATCTTTTTAAATACGCACATATCAATGGAATTTCCAGAAATCACGCACCGCGTCTTCGCCCAGCACTACCACCTCGTTCTCCGCCTCCACGTTGTCGAATCTGACGATCTTTCTCTAATACAGATTCCTCTTTATGCTTCGCATCCTCCGCGCCCGACCACTCGTCTTCGCTATAGCGACTACCTTCATTTCCTCTACAAGAAGTAAAAATAACACATAGAATATTGAGCAAATCCGGAATTGTTCAATTGTCCGGAGCCCTAAATACGACCTCGCTCTCAACTTGTATTTAAAGGAAAACATGTCTACGACTACAAAAAAGGTACCTCCATGGCTTATTGTTCGCATTGAGACTTCCATTACTATGATCTCCATTTTGGGAACCCCCATTGCGATAACCACCCCGCCCACGACCTCTGCGTCCACGTCGATCAAATCCACCACGATCACCGTACCCATTGCGTTGATAGTTATCTAAAATTAGTTTTCGGTAATTAATTCGGTAATTAATTACTTATTCCAAGCGGTAATTAAAGAGCACAAAATAGCAACCGTATATTCACCAGTTCTCTGAAAACGTTCGGTATTATTGTAAGCCTGCCTCATCATGTCTTCTATATTGTTACGCAAACATTCTGTCTCTTTCAAGTGGTTGATTTGGAAATCTACCAAAAACGAGGCCATTGACGTTGCTTCTCTGAGAAAATTAAGGACAGTATAGGAAAAACTGAGCAAAACATAACACAAGTAGCTCGTATATATAACACTAAATTTATGTGCCCAATACCTAAGTTATATTCAAAGAAATATGAATCTAAATCAAAGACATCAAAACAATTATGGCACCAGCAAAACATTTGGCACACGGATCCGATGACTTTGTACATGTCAGAAAATAAATTAAGATTAATGCCTATGTTACAAAATTCCATTAAACATTATACTATGCCCAAAAAATAGTTACTAGCAGAATAAATTAATAAAAATGAGATCACATTAATTCTCCCAGTAGTGAACAACTGGTTCGTTTGAGCTGAAACTAAGGTTATAACATGTAATTACTACCACCCATGACCTTACGCCTTTTGAACACTTAATGACTTGGCTTAAAAGTCTTCATATCACCCTGAAAAAGCTTTGTCGCGAAAACTGTAGAAGATACTTGAAACAATTAAATGATTCAGTAATTCAGTAAAATAATCAATATGTAGTATGATGAAGAATACCCTGCCATCTGACTAGCTAACATGGAAAATTCAGAAAACTGAGAAATAGTTGATAATAACTTTAGAAGTCACGTAGATCCATGAGCACGACTATTTCGTAAATTGTCTTTCATTTCCATATACATTTATTAGTAAAATCTCCACGTTAAATTGATGTGTTACCTTGATACGAATTAAAAATTGAAATACAAAGCCAACCTCGTTCCAGTGAATGCAAAAGGTACAGGGTCCATGTTGTCGTCATCTTCACCAGCTATCTGGACACGTACCACACCAGATTTATCAACAATTTCCTCAAAAACAAAGATCGCTCAAAACCCATGAGCATTCTGTCTTCATTCAAGCTACTAATCAACACCTGAATACACTTTCCATTCTTGCCGATCAATTTGCCAACAAGGAACCTCGGCACGTGTATGCACTCGACCCCAAAGTCAAGCTGAGCACGTGCTTTTTGTGCAGCAGCAGCCGTTTTCGCGAATATCTGAAAAATATTACTATTGTCTATGTAGCATACCTCTAATGTTTATGCACAGTTTCGAAATCATTTTTTTTCCCAAAGTTCAATGTACCTCAAAAATAGCAACTAATTGTCTAAAATCACAATAAAATAAATATAGTAATAAATCATTGTATGCAAATGAATCATCTTGTACGGAAATAGCGCATGATACATCTGTAATTGACAAAAACATAAAAAATACACATAAAACACAAATAACGTAACCTTAATGATACAAGGTTGACCATCACCACCTCCCTCCAGCACCTGAATGTCGTCCACATCCTCAACATTACGGGCTCTTTGAATATTTGAACCATGCGTTCCAATCGCCAAACCCATCAGATCAGTGGCAACTCTGAGTAAGGAGAAAACCTAGGCTGCATTACCACTGAAAATTAGTAAACTTTGCGCCGAACTCACTCAAACTCATCGACAAAAGGTGAATCTTTTTCATTTCGATGAAAGCCATGCTGAAGTAAACGCTCCGCTTCTTCGGCTCGCGCTCTTAAGCCTTTTTTCAAGCGCACATCCTTCAAAAGTATTATTACACAGATGAAAAGTCAACGGAAAAAAATATTAAAAACGTACTCTGAAAAACATTTCACTTAGAACGACGGCCTTTTTGAGAGACATCGTACCAAAAGAACTCAACTTTATCTCACGCTTCTCCTAAAATTAAAAAACAAGGTTTCGGAAATAAAAATCTGTGCACTATGAGCATACCTTATCAAAAATCATAGCGATGTCTTTCACAGTATTTTGAAATTCAAGAAGATTTTGGGTGTCATCGAAATGATCAACCAAGTCTTCAGGAACACCTTCAAATCAAATGGGTTTTGGTTAACAGAACCGGCCATTATTTGACTATGTGGCGAATGTATATTTATATTACGTACAGTATCCTCACATGCATATGCTCATATGTATACATAGACGTAAATACTTATATATATACGTACTTATGCATATAAGCAAACGTAATGGAAATGTATATGCAACTCACTAATAGAACCCGTTCTCAGATCTCCAGCTGTTACTCGTAAATACTGGGAGCCACTCGGACGGCATTTATTTGCGGCTACAACATCCGTGTGTTGAGGACCATCGATGGAATCCACTACGATAAAATCAGCCTGTAAAAAATTTAAAACTCAGAAATATAGTAAATATACATACTTAATTCATAAGAAACAACCTCGATAACACACATCCGTATGATGATTGTCATCTTACGGATATAATACTTTCGACATAAAAATGGATAAGGAGAGGTACTTAGCAATGGACCATGCATACAACTTCCTACTCACTAGGGCTTACAATCATCCTAAATTTTCTAAACCAATATACTAAATAATCATGTGTGAATCCTAGCAAAATCAAAAGATACCTATAACACTTTGGAGCATAAAAACTAAAGGACATCTCTCCGACGAATCATAAAGATGTGTCTGCCAAATCACAACGCACAACTTCCTTATATCGCAGATACGGTAATAATAAAATTATAGCGGGATCTTCATTGCTTACGGATATATACTACTAAGCAGATATTGCTGTAATGTAGAACCTCACCTTAATCTCTCGCACAGAAGCCTTCTGCCATCCTGCCTGGCCGTTTGACTGCTCAAACAGAGCTTCAATAATATCGCCTTTATGTATAGGAAGTGAGGATTTGGCTTGTAGCACTCGACAGCTCACTAAGCTCACAGACTCTCGAGGACGCCAACCACCAGGATACGACGTCTGTAACAATATGTATAGCGATTAAACTTCAACAGGACACATAACCTTCAAAACATAATTTTGAACTAGGAATAAGATAAATTACAAAAAACTCTTAGCGAAATCTTTTTCAACCCATTACTTAAATGTACATGACATAGAATTTAAGCGATTCCTACTTCGACTAGCAACTAAATTTTACAAAGTGATTAAGATGTGTAAAAAATAATAGACTTTCTAAAGCAATACCTCCAATGTCTTCTCGTCTGCTGAAAGGCGCTCAGCGAAGGCCGGATAATATACACCATCGATATTCACCTGAATAATAAAGAAGACCAGAAAAAATAAGATGAGCCCATATCCTAATCCTTGTTTGGTTTCAACATTTGTTCTCCAAATATATAATAACTAGATCGTCTGGACATAACGCCACAGAGAAGAAAGCTTTTAATTTTATCAAACTGATAGTGTCATACGGACGAAAAGATAAGTTTGCACTAGAAAGTTAAAACATATAAAACGCAATATCCATAATCACTAAAAAAATAACGAAATGAACATCACGTGCAACATTTCTCCATGTATTTTCAGTATATACAAATCTAAAACTGACACTTAATAAAACGGCAGTAATAGGCATCCCTATACTACATATAATTCGAAAAGTTAATAGATAAACTATATTCACTGCAAAAATCCCTTCATATTAATTCGGCTGACCACTGATCACCTGTGTTTCACCTTAAGTATATAGAAGACCCAAAACTACTTACACATAAAACTAAACTTTGTTAACTCTCCAAGCAGCACCCTTCACTAACTAAGGTGAAAAAGAACAAAGTGATCCCCGTTGGGCTAATTAAATTTTACCAAGTTTGAACGCAGAGCTCGGCACCCATGTCGCAAACGTTCTTTCCCGAGTTGCTCCAAATAATGGGATATTCACAAAACATAAATGTTTACTCACCTCAATATCCATAATAACTGCTCTAATAATGTAGAGCTTCGAAATCAAGTTCGAATAGAAAACGAACACCCGTACAATCCGACAGCTGGTGAGAATGCGCTGCACGCGGAAATGCAATAACTGACGTGCGTGCGCCACATCATAGGTGCTTATACGCAGCGAAATTTAAATGCTGGTTATTAACTACACAGCGTACGCGTATTTCGGAAAATTCGTTATTTACGAGCAATTTGAGTATGGTTTTTTACCGAGGTCAAGCCCTAATTACCTGAGGGTCATTAGTATTATTGCTATTTTTATGAAAATATAAGTTTAACTACATCGTACGCTGGACGTAAATGAATAAACATGAATATCTTGGCTGTAACCTTGTTTAGCAATACTCGAGAGGGTGGTAGATAGTGTGTTATTGAAAAGACAATACAACACAAACAGTCTAACATTTCGGCAGAATCGCCTTCTTCAGAGCTTAAAAGTACAAATCATTCATGTGATCCTTTCAATCAAACACTATAGCTAACCTTGCAGAAGAAATCCCTTCGCTTAAAGTTTTTAACACCCAGCAAAACACACGTCATCCCAAATACCCACCTTTAAAAAATGGATTCAACCTCGAGTATTGCTAAACAAGGTTACAGTGGTGAATTTATTTAACTAGAAGGTTAGTAAACCTGGAGTCATGCTCGTTCTCCAGAGTCAAGATTAACAGACACAAGTTAACGTGGTTTACTTTTCCATGATTATGGCCTTTCTCAATTTACCGATACTAAGAGGATGGAATGAACGTAACTTGTTTACTCTACTCTAATTCACTACCTCCAACCTCCATTTCTAAAGTCCATTAAATGAGATGTTATATTTTAAAATTTCATAAAATAAAACAAATAATATCATGAATGTAATAAGAAAGTGTATATCTTTCGACTTGTGTACATGACTTTGTCTTTGCAATCAGACCTCAAGGCTAGAAATTCAAAAAGAAGCTAGAAATTTTCTTCACAACAACGTGTAGCAGATCGAGAACTGCCTTAACTGCAATGTCAATGGATTTAAATGATTACACTGAATGATTGACAAAGTGAACGCTGCAACATCCATTCATTACACATAGCTCTTCTTCTTCTGTTCTATAACTACTGTTTGCCTTCCGATCGATCCATCATCAACGCTAATTAGTTGTGGAGGATTGGTGTCTGAATTGAAAATTGAGGTCATTGAGGAGAATTTGACTTCAGCTAGTTGAGATGGGTTGCTCTGAAGTAAATATTATACCCCTGTGTAATACCGATGTAGTTCTGATGAATATTACAGATAGTCATATGGGATGAAATCACGACTGAAAGAGACTAGCATCTAAGATTGTTTCAAGATTTGTAAAATGATCATCTAAAGACCTTCCAAGAATGTCATTTGCATTCATGTTCCATGGGTGATCCCCTTCCTAACTGATATTTTCCTTGTTCGAGTCTCCTTTGTTCTCAGTTATATGTGGTTATAAATGGTACGTCTATATCCATGCCGAATTATATTGATTACATAACCAGCGCAAGAGTTCAGCTTGTTTCATCGATGAGGATGTTGAAATCCCATTAAGTATAAAAGTAGCTTTAAAAGTTTCTCACACTTCTGCCGTATAGTGTTAGCAATAGAATTAAGGTTTTACCTTTAGCAATTTGGGTGAATTTTGCTATACTGTAAACAAAATCATTTTCGATATTCCTCTTTGAAGCAGTTGTGACAAACACGGTCTACTATCACCACAAGCATGGCAACTAGTAATTTATGATTTGTGAGTTCGAGTTTTGCTTGAAGCCTTTGGTAACTTCTTATAACTATTTGCCGTCGATAGATCAATTGTCGTCAATATAGATCATTTCCTTATATCGATTAATAAACGTTATTATACACTAACTAATTAGCAATTATTAGTCGACGATGATACTAATCGTCTACTAATATAATTGTACGATTCGTACAATGGCAATGCCTGGCACAAAATCGAAATTGGGTTCACCGTTCACTGGGTCATTTCGAATTCGTAGAAAATCTTATAGTAGAACAACTCTTGGTGATTCAGAAAAGTTAGCAACATAACTAAATGAACACGCCGCTAGCTTAATAACCATGAAGGTGAACATCTACATCTTCAGCGTCCATAGATACATGAAACCGTAGTGCCATTTTATGGTTGAACAACAACAAATTGTTTGCAGCATTTATGAATAGTACCGCTGTTGAGTAGCCTACCTATAGCTAACACTTATTGTCCAGTTGAATTATGAGAAACATGTCTTAGTATGCTACCTTTATCCAGTTTTATTTATGCTTCAGCTAGTTTTTTGTCCGGAATAATCTTGTTTACTTATTTACTCTTTTGCTCTTCATACAATTGATACAGGAGACACAGTGGCGAGTAGTGGAGGTTCGTGGCTGCTCTTAGGCCAACCAAGCTCACCGACTCTTCTGAACCGATAAACTGGTACCAGAGAAATCCGGATAAGATAAACTACTATGACTAGGTGGAAGGTGGTCAATTGAAGTCACTGTATAAGCTAGGCTCGCATTTAATCATCTCCACGATATCACGTTGAGCACGAATGCGTTGGCTTATCCCGCCAAAGGGACTAATGAATGCCAAAGCTCACCTCATCTGTAACACGAATCGATAAAAACGTAAAACTAAGAGATGGCAAAAAAAGTTCTCGCCTGTGGTTCCTCGTTATTCTTTTGATAAGTAAGTGAAAAACCGCACCAAAAATATTATGGAATTTTTTCGGAGTAATTGACTTGTTCGTTGTTAATCTTAAAAAAATTGGAGATAATTCTACAATGAAATTGAAGCCATCCACCAAATCTTACCATCAAACCACTACAATAGATTCCATACCAATAATTCCACCATCAAAGAATCCACCAAGAATACCATTTCCTCCACCACCAATAACATTACCACCATCACCACCAATGGTTCCTCCTCCAACACCACGAGCAAGAAATGTGAGGGAGGTTTGCAAAAATTCCATTAGCAGTCAGTGATTGGAAAATATGTAGAAGTAGAACAGCTAGAGCAGTAGATTCCATCGAATTTTATTAAAGAAATAAAGCAAATGAAAGTGTCAAATTGTTTAAATTAAGGTTATTTCGTTTTAATTAAGGTTATTTTTTGTGTATAAGACCTTACAATTAATTAAGATGAAGCTTCAGTAACTTATATCTGAATGATTATAGAAAAACTCATAGTCCAAAAGCTTTTAATCGTTAGTATTTGAACACGCTACAGTATTCCAATAAATTTTGTCGCATGCGGCTTTGAATGCACCAGAAAACTTGTACTGTAAACAAACAGCTGTGTACGTTTCACAGCTAATATTGAGAGATTGATTTTTATTCTGAAGATGAAGGTAAGACAAGCTGTGACCTTGTTCGATTCTTTGAGGCGGAAAGCGCCTACGCATTTGTGTTCAACGTGATATCGTGGAGGTGATTGGATATGACCTTGCTCTACTCGATGACTTGAGTTGACCACTCTTCACCATGTCAGTGCTGTTTATCTTATCCAGATTTCTCTGGATCTAATTTACTGGCCTTGGAAAAATGGAGAGCTTGGTAGGCTTGCGGTGCGGCCGCGAACCTCATTCGGGCCTGCGTATTGCTGTAGCACCTGCACAGCTGCGTACACACCCCCAAGATCTACTACTCATAGAAAAAAATCAAAGAGATTTCACAATATCCAAGGCAAACAATTCATAAAAATTTTAAAAGATAATGAAAATATAAAAGGCATGTATGAAAACCATCATCAGTTTGTTATGATTCCGTTTTGGTCGGCGACATAAAACATTTACTTCATTGTATTTTTCCGCGTATTGTATTAAATAGAGGCATAAAACATTTACCTCATTGTATATTTTTGCCTGCTATTGTAAGTACTATAAAACTGATATTGCAAAATCAAAATATTTACTGATGTTTACAGGTGAGTATAGTATGCATTACAATTATTGATGAGGCCGCATGGGTCGGTTGCGCTTACGACAACCTCGGGTGAGTTTCTCAATTTAAGCGCTGTTACATAAAGTTGAGGGTAGAGTTACTTACATGAAATTGAATTTCATAATACACACATCGAACGTAACCATACTCAACTATTGTGTTCGTCGCGCCAATCAATAGCTATAGTTTAGATGATATTTCTGTTGAATTTCGCTCATGCTTTCTCAATGATTGTACTAAGTAGCATTAGGAAGTTATTGAGTGACATACAAATATTCTTACATGTAAACACAAATATGATCAGGTTTGAGGGATTAATATATATTAAGAATATAAAATTTTTGTTGAGTTCGCTGTTAGTAGTGTAAGCCTAATATAATTATACGTTCCTACTCAAAATCTACCACCTAAGTGGATTTCATGAGAGATGTGAGTTACATAGGAGTTAGTTTTGGCGTTTTTGTCAAGATATTAAAACAAATGGTGCAGTAAGTGCTCGTTCTTCCAAAGAACTTTTGTTCCAACACATCAGAATGCTCTTATATGAGGGAAAACTCTGTCAATCGCTAACCACGATATACCTTCAGATGATTGTAACTTTAAACGAATTTTGTAATGTTACTTATCCAATTAGATTTGAAATGATTATTATGAAATGATGATAGATGATTGAAATGATTATGAAATGACTATGAAATGATTATGAAGATTTGAAACGATCTGATTATTGAATTTCAATGCTTGCAAAATTTCAGGGTCAGCGCCGAGCTTACTCATTAATATTTATAAAAGCATTATTAACTTTCTAATAAGCTCATTTATATCTGAAGGATCTCGTGCAATAACTAATATGGACAGAGTGAACAAAGCGGTACGGTATTATCATTACAAAATAGTGATGATTTAATATGATGTCTGATTGCTGAACTAGACTGATACTTGACAAAATCGAGACTTTATAGGTTGAAGAAGCTTGTAGATGTCTTAAACTTTCTGATGATCAGCTTAAAAAGGTCATGCAAGCACTCAAAACTGGCATGGAACAAGGCTTAAAAAAGGGAACACGTAAGAGGAGTTTTAATTAACAGGAAAAAGCTTTCTAAATTTGCAAAATAATTACAGCACCGGGAGTTGGATTGAAAATGATTCCATCGTACGTTCGAGCCACTCCGAACGGTACCGAAACCGGCGATTTTCTTGCTCTCGATCTTGGTGGCACGAATTTTCGAGTGCTTCTTATTCGATTAAAAGGATCCGAAGCTGAGATGAAAGGAAAGATCTACGAGATACCAGTATCCATACAACGGGGAACTGGTGAAAAGGTATTGTGGAGTACGGTAGATGCATTTGATCAGATATAGCTTTTGTTCTGACTGAACTCATCTGAGGATGTGTACTTTTGGAGATTTGCCAAATGAAATGATTTTCACGATGCTGAGCATTCTTCGCAAGCGAGTATAAACATAAATTTGTAACCTAATTTTTATAATGTCAATTTGAAGTAATACTTTTAGTCATTGCTGATGAATCATTCTATTCCAGTTATTCGATCATATTGCTGAATGTATTGCGTTATTTACCACAGAACAATTCGGCAGTAACAAAAGGAAACTACCGTTAGGGTTCACATTCTCATTTCCTCTGAAACAAGATGGATTGACACGGTACGATCCGTTTACTACCGAAATTTGTCTTTAGAACTTTCGACCTCTAACCTCATTTACAGTAATTTGACTAAAATACAACAAAACCTCATCTATAAACATTTTATTATTGTTAGATTTTATGAGGCCGTCTGAAATACGTTAAGCTTCTCATTCACATTAGACTCGATTTATTTCAGAGCTAAACTAATTCAATGGACAAAAGGATTCAACGCTAGTGGATGCGTGGGAGAAGATGTGGTACAACTACTAAGAAAAGCGTGTAAGAAACGTGCAGTAAGCAATCATTCATTACTAAATATGTATTTAAAAAGTAAATTTTTTCTTATTTGAAAAGATGTATATTGTTGGTTATAAGGGAACGTACCGTATGAACAAATTTGCAATACAAGAGTACTGTAGAGTCAAACGGACATTGATTGGGTCACATTAGTTTCGTATAATTCAGTACCGATAGTATTTGAAGTTAATCAAATTAAGTAGCTTGAGCTGTAGTAACAACCTAAGCCTACTTATATGGAGTACTGTGAGCACGTAGTACTTTGTTTCATTCAAGGATATTGATATTGACGTGGTGGCTGTTCTTAACGATACAGTAGGAACGTTAATGGCTTGTGCATTCAAAGAAAACACTTGTCATGTGAGTTTGTTTACTGTTTTGTGTACATCCACTTTTTTTTCGGCTATATCTTTCTCGTACAGATTGGTGTCATCGTCGGAACTGGTACAAACGCATGTTATTTGGAAAAATTAGAAAAAGTACAAAAGATGAAAGGTGAATGGGAAAACGATGGACTTCCAGATGAGGTATGAGATGAGAAAAAGCCGTCAGAAATCTTTTCTATTGATAAGGACGTATGATGCTATGTATTTATTGGTAAATTGGGCGCGCAGTACTTTGAGAAGTGTTGGAATGTAACGTTAAACATTAGGAGCAAGGAGTGGATAAGGAGTGGCTTAAACTTGCTCACGCTTGATTTCATCTCTTGGAATAAATATTCTAATAAATAGTGGTAAATATAAGTATTGCTTATTGAATAATATGAGCGGAAGGTATTTCACCATCTTTGAAAGTGAAGGTATGACAGCGTTCCGTTCATTTGTAGATCATCATCAACATGGAATGGGGAGGCTTCGGAGATGACGGTGCAATTTCGTTCATCTACAACGAGTATGACAGCGTAGTGGATAAGTTAAGCATTAATCCAGGAAAGCAAATGTAAGCGAATCGAGTTCGATATTGGATTTTTTTCGTATTCTGACAAAATTCCATACTTTAAATCAATTCAATCAATATTATTCCTACTCAAATTTGTATTAAGATTTGAAAAAATGATATCTGGAATGTATATGGGTGAATTGGTTCGTATTGTTGTCGAAGGTCTAGCGAAAAAAGGCGTTATGTTCAACGGAAGTACTGCCGGTATTTCTAAGCAAGGATGTTTCACCACTGCTCATGTATCTACTGTTGAAGCGTGAGTGAAGCGGTACTTTTTCAAACGATTAAACTTCTTGTTGAGTGAGTTTGAATTCCACACATGCTTGATAAAAGAAACGAGCGGCATTGTCTAGTGTAAATATACCTTTGTAAAAATACATATGTAAATCGATTGTATGGTTAGAAATTCAATATGAAAACTTTATTATAAAATTCCAAATGGAAAAACGCATTTAAATGCCTCTGAGAAGGAGGGTGATACGATAAGAGCGTTCGTTATCATTCATTTAGTACATATTTACCTCATGTTATTGCTAAGAGGAAAATTGGAAAGAAAATGACGTCATCCTAGATGACATTACGTATGGGAAAAAAAATCTCGATGAAACAGGCCCAGTTTGAGGTAACGAACGTCGGGATTATTCTGTAGTCCGCTAGTAGTTGTATCTTGAAAAAAAAAAGAACGTGATTTGCTATAAAAGCAACAAATGATTTGCTTCAGTGAAGCAGCGACTGATGGAAGAGCGAACTCGTACCCGAAGACACGAGAAATCCTCCGAGGAATCGGCATTAACAGTATTTCCGATGATGATTGTATGCATGTTGCTTACATATGTGCGGCCGTCAGTAGTAGGTATGTTGATATAAGGGAGAAAAAACAAACTAAGTATAGTCTATTCTTGGACACAATAAGATAACGAATTTTTGATTGCGACTAATTTATATTTGCCTTATTTGACTCCTAAGTCACAGCGAATTTTTTCCTCTGCATAAGCTGACTCATTGCATAACTGATTCGTATGATATACTTCGATGTATAGCATTATCACCGTTATCGAAAGCAACTAGGTTTGACCACCTAGAATAAGTGAGTTGATTTTGTGCAGATGAACTAGAGTTTAATCTAGAGCTAAAGAAATAACCAGCCACTTTATTAAATCATCACAGTCAGTTGGATGGCGATGATGATGATGATGATGATGATGACCATGATGACGCCGATGATACCATTCTGACCTGTTGAGCTCCTCAACCGCTGCAAATACAGCTTCTTAACGTTATTCAAAAATATTTCCGCTCGTATTATAAGTGGATTTCCTCAATAGCGACCGTACTCTTCGGGATTTCGTTCGACAGCTATTTTTTCTATACTTTCAGAACTGTTCACAAAATGTAAAATATACATTTGAAATTGTTTAGGGCTGCGTATTTGTGTGCAGCAGCGATAGCCCAGGTATTGAATCATATAAAACGTCCTTTCGTCACTGTTGGTGTTGATGGATCGGTTTATCGATTTCATCCGACATTTCAACATTTACTTGATCAAAAAATTTCTGCTCTAGTTGACAATCAAATAAAGGTAAGTTTAATCTACAAAGTGTTTTTATACTTGGAAATTATTGTGGTGACGTAATAAAATAACGAGGATGGCATGAACGAAAATTTCAAGCTCCTATTACCTCATAAGAATTGAGTTCGACTTTTTTTTCAGTATCAATTGATGCTCTCTAAAGATGGTAGTGGCGTTGGTGCAGCAGTTGTAGCTGCTGTTGCAACACGCATCCATAAATCACAAAGTGGTACTGACGAGGAGGACTGATTATGCCGGTACATTTATTGATTACATATTCTGACAGCTTCAGCTATATCTGACTGTTGACCATCATCTTCATTGTATGTACTCCTCGTACCTTAATAAAATATTTATTCTTGTGTGCTTTGAATAAATAATATGATCGACTAGAAATAGCAATTGACTGCTGTCAATCTCGGTTATAATAACCAATTGTATCAAGACAAGTTGAGCTTCAACGTAGTTTGAGCTTGATCTACATATTGGCTTGAGACTTCGAAGGCAGAAATTAACCCTGAAGATATTGGTGGCTTCCGTAGAGGAGATCATCCACTACATAGATCATTCCCACTCAAGAATTCCTGTGCTTATCAAGACTTTGCATTCGTATTCGTATTGTAAGTAACCGTGGGTAAGTAACAAGAAGCACTTGTAACCGTTTTCTTTGAATTCACTCCTCAACTTTATTCATACGCCACTTCTAACTTCAAGTGTCACCACAACAGCAGTAAACAAACAACAAGAGGGATATGATGATGTCGTCACTTTTACCGAGCTTATCATTTTTTGGTCGTTATTTAGCGCATCTAAGGAAAAATAAACAAGCATCAGAAGCTCGGAAAAAAATAAGTTCATTTAAATTTTACCAAGTCGAGGACTTATACTAGCGTCACAAGTGAATGATTTTTCCATTAAATTCCATATAATCAATTGGGAAAGACGTCGAAACATCAGAAAGTAAAGCTGCTAATTTTGCAATAATTTATCGTGTTAGAAAATTATTCATTTTCAATTCGTTCCACTTTTTCGAAGAGTTATGCTTTTGAATCCTGCTGTTTTCGAATGGCTCAATTAGTTCAATGCCTTTCGTTCGTTATGAGGTCCTTTTAGAGTGCGATTCACTTAAATCCGAATCGCTGTGAGTCTAATGTTGTTACAAATCAAACACATCACTACTAATTTGTCTTTATTTACTTAAGCTTCTGAATGTATCCATTTCACTAAAACGTTGACTGTATCTATGGAAAAAATCAAAAATAGGTTTGAGAAAATTGCATGCACGAATTGAAGGAGTTCTGAGTTCCATATAAAGCTGATCACATGATACACTCATCCGAGACTCATCCTCATCCTTTTTCTAAACAGAAATGATTAGCGATGCATTATCATGTAATCAGTGAAACAATACAGAGTTGTGAGGTCAATAGCCTCAGTTACGGTTATGGTAAGAAAAAAAGACTAATAAAAAATCACGATACATTGCTTGATTTTTTATCAAACATTAGAACTTTAGCTTATTGTAACGTCATTTAATTCAAACAAAATACATTAATAAGTGTAATATTTATTAACGAGCATAACAAATAATTATATTCAATAATGCATTGATGTCAATGCATGCAGCCTTTGATACGGTAATGCTTATTGATTTGAACGAATCCAGACCTACCGTAATCCAATATGTCCTGTGTTTAACATTCTTCGTTTTCTTTTCTGACTGGCACATAAATTTTCATTTCTTTCCAAGAAAAAAAAAGAAAAGTATAATAAAGGCATTAAATACGAATGTCTTGGCAACCGATTGTTATTTTTTTTGTGTTTACGAATGAGGAAAAAAACACATAATAACGAGTCCAAATTCAATATCAACGCACAATTTAGATGAAAGCCAAAGACGTATCGAATATGAATCGATCGATTTCAGAGAGTGCAGTACGAAGCGATAATCGATCGAACCGTAAATCTGTAATGGATACGGTAGCTTCTATTAATAGAAATTTTGACGAAATATCGAATGAGAATCATTAGGTCGTTTATAGTGTGAAAAGCTAACAAGATTGTCCTACTAATGCAAATACTTCAAATGTATCGATTGATTTTTGAGGAAACGTGACATTTTTCATGATTGGATATTTTAGTTATCTTAGCACAAGCTGTTTTCCTCGATACGATGAAATCTAAGGAAGAAGAAGGAAGAACGAAGTTTCCAGAATTCAAGGTCGATTGATTTTTTTTAGAGGCGATAAAAACTCTTCATTCAATACCAATTAGTTCGTAGCGATCAAGTTTTGTTTCTGACTTATTGACTCATTTTGAAATCATAATACGTGTGATTTTTACATCTGTATGTTAACAATAAGGTAAATCGCCACAAATGACTCATTTATTCCTCAAAGCTTATTTGAGCTACTTAACAAATAGCTCTCTCTTCTCTGAACTGTTCAAATTTCACTCCATTAATATATTATTCTAATTAGTAAGTATATAATTTTAATAGACAATTGAGAGCTGCACACGTCTTCAGCCTTTTAAAGGAATGATCCTCTTATGCAGAACTGTATAGTTTTATCCTACCACGGATTTGTTTCCTGTTAATCGACTCCAAATAGTTCTCAAGACATATTGAACTAAGACGACGAATCAAAATGGCGATCTTCATGAGCGCATTAGAACACATCAATCTATTGCACTACATCTCCCCTGAGGCTAATTAAATGTCCTAGAATGGTATTTATTTGTAAATCATATGAAGAATAAATCGGACTACCACTTATCCACAACGACTACGGCAAAACGAAACTAATGATACCTCATCTTTGCCTACATTGAGGCTATTCATATAAGAAACTAAAAATTACAGCAGTAATACTGTAATATGGTGATATTATATTTTAATATAATCAGACTATTTATAAAAATTATATACCTCAAAACCTTAATGGTTATCACTCAATAGGATCCCCAATAGATTTTTCGCTTTAATAGGTCGAATTTATGATCTACAGGAGACTGCCAATGAATAGGTATTGACTTTTTGACGATTACTGTAAAATGTCCAGAGTTGTGCTGAGATGGCCGTAAAACTCGGAACCTCAGGCGGGACTCGAACCCGCACTTACAGATATCCGGTCTGCCGTGCTTACCATTACACTACCGAGGCCCTTACTCTGCGACCACTCAATGCTTCACTTATAGTAAGTGGGTACCATTATCAGCACTGGACATTATAATACCATTGCAAAAATGCCACTGCAAAGAATGCAGTTAAATAAATAAAAATTACGATTACTGTAAAAATTTTCAGTTATTGTTTTTCCTCGTTGAGATATCGTTGCAGCATCAACCATTTCATTACTACATAATTCCGCCTCAGTTTTAAAGTTTTCAGCATAATTAACATGTAAGAACACCATTATGATTTATAGCTGATAAACAATAAATTAAAAAAACACTAGGAAAAGAATGATAACAGGAATAGATACCTCAACAAAAATACCTCATCGATTGAACTAGATGAGTTTGAACACGGGACAACTTCATTCCTTTTAAAAATAACGCCTTTCAATCTTAAGATGAGGATTATCACCTGAATTTTTCCAGAAATGTTCCCCTAAAGGGGCAAAATCACTAGGATTATCCTAAATCATTTGGGAATAGCATAAGGCTTGCGTTTAACTACTAGCTCATTTTATATTTATTTTTATGCTCACATAAAATAAGCAATTTGGTTATAAATGTTTTTCTCTTAAGCTTATTGCTTTCAGCACTTAAACGAGCAAGTACTAACAAATGTGAACAGGCAGCTAGAGGAAAAATCCACTAGATTGCAATTATCGATATTCTAGATCAAATATGTAAATGTTTCTTAATTGAGGTTAGATGAAGTAGACTCAGAACAGATGAGAGTATATAACAAACACGGACAGATTCCACAATTTTAATACGTTTATAAATCCAATTATTACTGGAAATTATACCTCATCAAAGAAATATTGTGGATTGGGATTCGGATCAATATCAATATCAATAATATCAATCATATCTCAGTATTCGGATTGTGAAAAATTATGTGATCATAAGAAACATGTGAATAGCGATGATCACGAACAAGTGATGAAGCCTCTCGCAGCCTCACTTAACTCATAAAGCTGAGCTAAAGATAATCGTCTGAAATTGACTTTCCTTTGAAAATGGTCGATCTACTTTTTAGCAAGCTAACCACTGTAAATGTTTCTTAATTGAGGTTAGATGAAGTAGACTCAGAGCAGATGAGAGTTTATAACAAACACGACACTATA
The DNA here is from genome assembly GCA_000816705.1 of Dictyocaulus viviparus. Lineage (NCBI taxonomy): Eukaryota > Metazoa > Nematoda > Chromadorea > Rhabditida > Metastrongylidae > Dictyocaulus > Dictyocaulus viviparus. The sequence goes on along the minus strand of KN716268.1, from coordinate 244,002 downwards.
AATTTTCCTATCGACATCAAGCACTGAGCAGAAGCTTCCTTTAAATTTGATAATTTCGAATATTTCACTCATATTTGTAGTTGGTTACTTGAACATTTGTTTGAAAAAACGCCATCTATGTAAAATATCTTTCATAATGTTCATCGTCATGATGACGTTCTTCTTTAAGATGATGTTCTACTCGAATGGTATAATTCCATTGGAGATCATCAAGAGAATTACAAAAAACGAAAAAATCATGTGACATGCAACAATTTTTTCATAATTTTCGAATATAACTTTAGATACTCTGTGACTCAACAATAAAACGAGGAAGCTTCACGTTGTATACTGACTATTTTCAACTGATCGGCAATATTTAACTAATGAGTTCAATTGTCACTTATGCTTGTATACCAATTCTTTATAGGGTTGGATCAGGATCTGTCTGCAACCATGTTGCTACAAAGTACGGTATATGCTGGTCAATTATACTTTTGCTTGAGGATATGAACGAGTTTCCAGGTGTCGAATTCGTAAAATCTCGTCGCTAATAAATTTGATATGAGACGGTGGCATTCAGAAGCGCCTAGCGTTTGCTTCAGGCAATGAAAGAACCACCCACATTACCAACTTTTTACTTATTTCTGATATTTAAAATACTTTTAAAAGACTTCTTGAATTCAAATGAATCTCATAACAAATTTCTTCTAAATTCATCCTGCTTATATTTTACAAAGACAACTCCTTTAAGGAGGAAAAATTTATTCCTCAGTGTAAATAATAACAACTTTTTTTATAACATGTATTAATTTACGATTTCTTATACAACTAGAATTTTATAAATGAAATTTTGTTGATAATATTAAGGGGCGGGAATAATATTAAGCAAAAAATTCATATGCTTATCAAAAACATAATTTTGCTACAATTTAACAAAATACTTGAGTTGTAATGTTTTTACAAACTGCAAGCGTCATACTGTAGTTTTCTAGAATAACTTGACATAATTACGGTATTCGGGTTACGGTACGTATTTTACCGGAAAAAAATGAGTTTACGGTTGTCATATTGTAGTTTTCAAGACTCAAGTAACTCAGTAGAATTACGGTATTCAGATTACGGTATATATTTTACCAACGAAAAGAAAGAAGAATTTCTTGTAAATATTTCTTGAAATTTATTATGACTCAAAGTATAGGTTTGTAATTATGCTAATGAGTTAAACATCTATAGAATATTAATAATAAAATATATCTCACGTTTTTTTTTCTTTGAGCAAAGCTTTTTTTAAATAAATATAGTAGATCATTTGATCTCTGGCGCTCGCGTCAGTTCTGGGTAGATCAATGAATTTTCTAAATTGATGACTTTTAACATATTGATCAACTAATAAAACTTGTCAAATCAATATTTTACAGTACTACGTTGTTTAAACATTTAAGGTATATCAACACAACTGGTATATCGCAATAGAAAAAAATTTGCCTCTTTTTTCGTTTTCCTCAAATAAGAGGATAAATTTTAATGAAATCATAAGCGGTAATAAGCTTTTCATATTGAAATTAGGTTTTTTCAATTTTTTCCTTCATATTAAATTTCTCATAGGACATTTATAGTTGTGTTGCAAAATTTCACCGTTCATATTTAATTTTGCTTTTACTTCTTTTTTTCACTTATTTTATTCGTGTACTAGGCCGTATTATTTGTTCTGTTTTTGTATTATTTGTTTACTTTTGATTTTTTGTCAACAATAAATAAAAACAGATCTACTAAACTTTCATAGTATTATTATTTATTCCTATCAACTACGATAGTTGATAATGGTGTACGTACATCTTTAATGATTCTGAATTAATCGCAAAACTTGGAACCACAGGCGGGACACGAACCCACATCTAAAAATACCCGATCTGCTGCGCTTTCCGATTGCACTATCGAGTGCCTACGATCTACCACACACTCATCCGCTAATTCGATATCGGAATCGCATTCAGTTAAGCTGATAATTTGAGGAAAACTCAATGTGTTAAACCTCTCATAGTATTTATTCGTCAGCCTATAGTGGCCTTTTTCTCAAATGTTTGTTTTGATTACGAGGATGTATGTTTTTTTTTCCGGATATTCATCATTAGTTTTTTCCTCTTTTCAATGATTTTGAGTCTTCTTATTTTGTGAGTGAGTGCTCATCGAAAAAAATCAGCACATACGAAAAGAAAAAAAAGCCTGAAGAAGTAAATAAAACAGAAGACATTACGAGATTGAGAAACGCTTTGAAAGTTTTTAACGGGCCATTTGAATGAGTTCGAAGCTTGCAAGTCCATTTTGAATACTTTTCTAATGAGTTTGCTTTTTTTTCAGTAATAAAAGTAATATCAACAAAACATTCTTAATATATTCTCACTTTTTCACTTATACCTCTTTTTGAACTCATCAAAAACGGAGTATTTTATAAAATATCAGTTATAAAATTTTGTGGAAATAAAGAAATAAAAGTCAACTTCACTTAGCCCATAATAAGTGTTAAATTGACTCTTCATTTTTATATCACTCTGAAAATGAGTTCATTCATTAACTTTTTTACTCAGTCTGCTATTCAGAGGAATTTTATTAAATCATTCAATAAACCACTAGTGACGTCATTCTTGAAAATAAATGACTAGTATGAAACTGTCATATGAAACTCACTCATTATGATTTGAGTAAAAGTAAATATTCATGTTTAAAACTTGCCATAAAATGCAGATGATCTCAAAAAGATAATGAACAGTTTTAAAGCTGAACACTACGCTTATCACTCACAATCAACTCAACCACACGATTTCATAAGATCATTAAAATTGTTCAATGTCGTTTTCAACTGAGTCAAATTAGAATTGATCTATCGATTTTGGGCCAATTTTTCCTAAGTTATACATGAAGCTAACAAAACAACTGATAAAAAGTATTAACACTAGTTTCTTGTCCAAACTAGTTCATTGATTTCGGTAAACTCATAGCGCTACCAGTATGACTTATTACATTACTCGTCAGACCTCACTTTTATAATAGGCAGTAATTTCCATTATTCCTTTATTACAATAAAGTCACCTGAAAATCAGACATATTGCCCAATTTGTATTTTATTGCTTCGTTTTTGTATAAACATAGACCCCTCGCCTCATTCACTAGAATGAGTCCAAAAGATTTTAACTAATTTACTCTTAAATCTCAACGCCAAATTTCCCTCGAGAAAAAAATCTAATCTTCATATTCAAAATCTATCGATATATAGCAGTTGCAAAATTGACACGTACTGTTCAAGTTCTCCAGAACTATGATTAGTGAAATTTGTGCGGAGGTGGACGGCATTTTGACTCGACTCCGCCCTGGGTGTCCTCACTACCAACGGCGCTGTTCTAGCAATCAAATCGCGTTCGTCCGGTTAGCCGAGCCGGCGTCGTATGCGTCTTCCGTAATGGTCTAGACCTTCGTCGTCGGCAATGTATTCAGTATTGTTGTCATCATTACTGTTACGATTGCTAATGACTATCAGTGCTGTTCACGGACTTGTTTGTCTTACATGCGTCCAATCATCCGGTACTACTCAACTCGATAATTTCCGAGTTTCTACACGACTGCCAGCACCGACCTGCCGTATGGAACCAATACGATGTGATCGTGATCAAGATGTTTGTGTTCGTATCAGTATGCATATTGGTGAGTGGTAGTGACGTTTTACCTCGTGATATTCTTCAGTTCATAAATTCTCATAAAGTCAATATAAGTTGATTGAAGCAAAACTACTAGTATTTCAAAATCCATTTACCTCTAACGAGCTGCGAAAAGTTTATATCATCTAGGCATTATGACAATTCCTAAACGAATCCGAATGATCAAATAAGCAACTATTTTACTAAGCCTCCATAGTATTTACTATTTCTTTTTTAATAAACAACTATCCTCGGTCACACAATTAATTTGCAACGATCTGTCACATTATGGCCAAGTCCTGTTTATTATTGTATTTCTAACATTTATAGTACGATTAGAGCTCGTCGATGACAACCATGATTACCCACATTTTATGTTGGCCTGATCTACCTGACCAGCTTGTTGAAAGTGAACACTTTTCTAGAATATTCAGAAAGATTTTATGATCCATTATTTATGACTATCCATACCCAACTGATGCACTTGATGATAAGAACATTTGATTTCATTTGAGTTCTTTCGTTTAGAGTTATACTATTGTCAACGATAGACCAAAAACATTGGCCAATTGAGGGGTTTTTGCCTCAGCTCCATGTTTTTTTACTCAAGTTTCCTCCTCTAGATCTTATACATTTACTCGTAATCGCTAGATTAGTATGCTTAATATTCTCCGATAACTTAATAATTGATGGATCAGTTACTTTTACACATTCATAGAATATATGTGAATAATATTCTCGGTATAAGTTTCTAACGATACTTAAAAGCAATTATTTAAATGATTTATCTTCCAGCAAGATCGTAAATGTTGCAAAAAAGAATAATTTCATTGAAAGAGGGACATTTTCTGATTAGCAGCCGAAAAAAAAACATTTCAAGTTTTGTACATGTGAAATAAAACAAACGGATAAACGCTAACCACTACGTTCTTTTGAGGCACAAAATATATATTGTTTCAATATCACGAATCTTCAAAATACAGTGATGTTTGTCCTTTCCTTCTGATGAACAAGAAAAATCCAACAAGTTCACGTCCAAGAGTGCAGCTTTGTCGTCCAGAAATCTTATCCATGTCTCTGAAACTTGTTTTATTGATCATTGTCACAGGAGAAAGCGACAAGTATATTAAATGTAGATCAAACGTAAGCAAAATATTTCATCAAAACATCCAAATATCATGAAACTACTCAAAAATTTGAAACCTATCCCATGTCGAATTCGAAATTGTAATGAATACAAAAAAAAAAGCCGATCCTCAAATATCGTGCTATGGATCGTAATTACGCCTCTAGTAAGAAAAGCACGACTCATCTCTTAACAATGATCTTTGAGCACTGCTGAACATGTATAATTCTACTTAGGAATGTCATTTCAAGCTCCTTAAGTTTGATTCTAGTGATTAACAGCAGTTAAACAAATAAGTCACTCATCCTCAAAACAAATCACATCACGAAAACATAATAGATACTTTTGCATTGAGCAAGACCAATTAGAGGCGGATATACTTAGCACAAATGCGCTCTCAATTGAACTCTTATCATGTATTCTCCTACGTGCTTAAAATATAGGTTGGAATGTTTTCATAACATCTACTCATAAATTCTATATAGATCTACTATAGTAACTCCTCAGCAACTCATTTAAATCATAAAAACTATCATTAAATTACTTAAAGAGCAGAAAATACTGAAGTACGAAGAATCAAAGATCATTGAAACTCTGGAAACCTTCGATCAGAAAACCAGTAGTTTGTAGATTTTCACCAGCGAGTTCCATGGTTTCGTCATTAATGAGCAAATCTCTCCGAACAATTCTTCCTCTAATGAAATGAAATCCGAAAAATAACTTATTCAAGATTAGAAATAAAAGCTTAATCGATTTTGTTCTAGTATAATGAAAAACAAATTCGTATCATAGTCGAAGCCGTGAATGTAGAAGAAAATAGAAGATATTCAATAGTTCGTCACAATAGTTGAATTCTCAAGGGTGGTTATTTGAGATATAAGAATAATAAAGCGCAAATTGATTGGATGAAGTGTTCGAAAAGCTAAAATTTGAGGAAACCATGAACTTTGCCTGAAGGGCATTTAATAGACTGTTTATTTTTGAGGAATTTGTAAATAGTACAACTAAGACGTAATAGAAGACTTAAGCATCACTTTAAGATAATGCGTACAAGTCTTACAATAACCAATCAAATATGGCGTAATGTTAGAGATTCACAAGGCATACGTTAACTTAATACAGCGATTGTACATTTTCAATCATACATGAAGCTTGTAGTAAGTGAAATTTGAGTGCGAAATGTTTGTAACTATTTGCATACGCGTTAGTAAACAACTTTTTCAAGCGTCAACGAGTCACAAACGAAACAACCACATGTACGTAAACTTAAACGTATCAATAATTCATCTTCACTAATGAACAACAAATGAATGTCATTATATTTAAGTACGTTAACGCTAGTGGAAACAAAATCAGGTCTGTTATACGTTATGAGTGATGGAGGTTCTCTATGTTCTTTCTTTCATTGATAATCAAATTTCTAAAGTAAGTTGCCAACTTTAAATACACATTTGCAGCTACTTGAAACCAATTTCATTTCACAAAATCGGAACATTTGAAGAGTCTATCACTAAGCATTGTCTGTAATGATGAACTGATGAACTTTACAAAAGTAAAAAAACAATGTTTCATCCTACAAAAATTTGCAAAAAAAGAAAAATTAAGAGGTGAATAGAAAAAAAAGCGAGCAGAAAGTTTCCCAACGCATTCAATAACCAGAAATGCGCAAATAGCAAAAAATTTCGAAATCACCATAAATACTAGGAAGACGATTCGACCAAGATAGTCCGAATGGAGCAGATTTGTCATATAAATTTCTTATTACAGGTGGCGGTCAGTATTGGATGGGTGCTGGTTGTGATCGACGAACGAACTTTCAACATCTTGCTTGTCAGAATGTCCGTACTGTGTCACGAAATATACAATTAGGTCGTGTTATTTTTCATAATGATTACATCTCGTTGTAAGCATTTAATTATTGGGAGAGATATCGATGAAGAAAAAAAAACTCGATCGCTATATGAATGGAATTTAGGTTATGTTCAAGAAAGACACGCTATGCAACGTGTATGTGTATGCACACGCGATATGTGTAATCAAGTCGAAAGTTATAATTTACTCATCACATCCCTCTTAACAACATTAGCCACTTTCTTTCCGCTATTACGGTAACAGTTACTGCTGTAAGTTTCAAACTGTTTACAATCTTGATATTTTAATTCGTAAATATTTCACACACAGTACACTTTCTTTCTCTTAAGAAGCATCATAAACACCTAAGGCTAGTCGCTGCTATATTTATAACACTTATAAGTATACTGTAACCATTAGACATAAAAAATACTAATATTTTCGTTAGAAATAATTTTAAGAATTCATATCAACGTAGCACTGTGTCTCTCTTTTAAGCATTGTTTCATCTGCTGACAATTGCATTTGACGAATATCCAACACTATTTCGGATTATCTTCAACAATTTTTTATCTATGTTAATACTATCAGAATTGAAATTTCTCATATTCCAAAAGTCCTGGTCACTTTCACTTCTAAACTGTTAGCGCAGATCTGCCGTAAATACCTTTATCATTAGTTAAATCGGCTTTGCGAGTAGATTTGCTGACGCATCTCTTGTTCCTCTTCTGCGAATATGCGAGCTGTGTGTCCTAGAGTGACCCGTTTGATATCAGCTCGCTCTAGGTCTTCTCTTTCTCTCTCTTTCTTCCAAGCCTCATGCAACGCTGACTCCTCTATCGAAACAGTTTTCAGTACTAACTAAAAGAAAAAGCGCTGTTATAACTTCTCTAATCACACAATGTGAAAAATTATAATATAAAACAGATTACATCATACATACCTTATTACCTTTACCTCTGGCCATAAGCGATACTTTCATAGAAGGTTTTGCGTTCTCTCCTGAAGTAGCTTTTGATCCCGTAGAAGAATCTTCTGAAAACATAAGCTTTTCTAAGTGTGTATGAAATTTCAAGAATAAGAGAAGACAATATAGTGTAGTGTAGTGACCACATCCTACCAACACTAAGATTTTCAGAAACTCATGTTTTTTTCGCATCACTCACCACATACCCTCACTCATATAACAGGTTTTATGTTATTACATGTCAGTTTGATGTTAGTTTAGATGATAAAATCCCTAAGATCTCGTCGTGTAGTAGAGTAGCGAAATTTTTTCAGTACTGTAACTTGCGTGTTCTGAGTCACCTTAATTACCTCTTCATCGCTTTTTCTTCTATAGTCTAATATTTATCCATGTAAGCTTTCACAATACTTAGGTGTGTTGGTCGAGTGCTAGAGTGCCGTCGACTAACAACTCATGATTCAAACATGAATTTCGCACGCACGCTACCCGATAAATTCAATAAGCGACTTCATGAGGACAGCTAACTTCCACTTTCTATACTATTGAAAAACTAGTCACTAACTAACCAATAGGCATAACCTCTACGCTAATATCTACTAAAAATTCGTATTAACTAAAAAATCAAAATCATCAACAGAAACAATTAAGTCTTATTTATCGTTGAAAATATTCCAAAAACAATAATTAAGGTTGAAAGTTATCTACAACAGAGAAATTTCGACGAAAATATGTTCCAATTAAAAATTATGGAATAATTTTCACTACTATTATTTTGCCTCTACAAGGGAGTTACGAATAAATACCAATACGAGAACATTGCTAATATCAATAAAAGCCTTTTGGCTAGGGAATGCAATCGTTCTAGGCCTAATTAAGTGCACCTTTCATTCAAATCGGAAGACCTCTATCAGGAATGAGTTACAATAATATATAGATGATCTCCAAGTGATCACGTGCAGCTTTATCCGTTAATAAAAGTAACGATTATAAGTTGCTGACCACATGTTAATTAAATGGACGCATCAAATCTGTTGCATTACAACGACAACTCATCGAAGGATCACACTTATCAACCGCATGAACAATCATATCAACTAATCTCCTCATCAACTGACACACATTTTATGCGTGCTGGCAAAAATCAACCGAATAGACAGCACATAACATTCAATTCTGCAGAACCATAAATATGACGGTTCTAGCTAGATGGAGGGAGCACGTTAAGTCTATCCATACTATTTGATCAAAATACTAATATATATGTCACATTTTTCGTCGACAGTAATTTAGAGTAATAATAATATGAGGAATAATAGATCAAAGGAGAATACACTTCAAATATTGTAGTTTCTTACAATCATTTATATCCTCATTGATAATTATTATGACTCATACTCAATTGTTTTTTATTTACATTCTTTCTATTCATATGTTATAATGATATTTTTACTTCTCTAGGGGTCTGCGAGGGTACACCAAAGAGGTATTGTGGTTTTTGAGTCAAATACCGCACAACATACTCAGACAATGTTGTTAACTCCAAAACTTGCTCAAAACCGTGTTCCTCGGGCAACATTAATCAAGTTATAGATAATCACCAACACTTCATCAAATATAACTGCTCGCAACGCTAAATGTTCAAGCCTATTCTTTCCTAACTGCTCTAATATAATCTGCACGCTTGTCAAGCATAGGAATTCCTCACAAAACGTTTTCTTCTTAAAATCCGAGACTCACCAAAACAAATTTGCCGTTGAAATCGATTTCGAACTGCTGCTGGAACCGTCATATCCACTGAGGGATTCGTCGCTTGTTGAGGTGCGATCTGAGAATGCAGAGAATGGCAATGAAATAATTAAAATTTTCGGTGCTTCACGATGTTTGCACAAGATTACCCTAGAGTATACTATTAAAAGAATCCAGCTAAATATCCCGCTCGAAACATAAAACATAAGTTATGAAAGTGTTGAGAAATTCTAATAAATAATATTCCTTTTCAAATATGATAGACGTGTAGTAATGAATTTACTACAGAATTAAGAATGGTTTACTTCTTGTTTTCGATTACAATTTTTCGAGCATAATTAATTAGATAATATATTAATTATACAAGTAGGATGCGCAAAAAAATTACTCCTATACTTTGAGAAATTTCGTGAGAAATGATACTTAGGATACGTACCAAGAGTACTTTCTGTGATCACGCTAACTATTAAATGATCCCAAAGGGCAGGCAGTACTAAAATTCAGATATATCCTCGGGAATAATCTGCCTGATGGATTCTGCTTTCCTTAGTGACATAAAAACTCGCATTTCGCGTTCAGAGTTCTCTGGATTGAACAAGTTTTCTGCGAAAACCCTGTATTTAAGGCCTATTTAGATAGTATGGTAGATCATACCTTACAGGATACAGTTTAAACCTATTACTGGCGGCTAACAACTAAAATTGACGCGCCCCAATTTTAATTAAATCCAAGCATACTCAAACGACCTACCTTGCACACTGGAAAAAGCGATAATTGGATTCAAAGAAGGTACCAAAATCTATATAACGCTTCAAAATTAGAAAAATACCAAACCTAGGCGGCCCTATACTAAACAAATACTTATTCACGTTTTCTTTAAATCCTTTATTAACCTCACCATAGCATACCACAAAATTAAGAGATTAATCAGGCATAAATACCATTATAAAACTGATATGCGATCAAAAAATGACTTAAGAAAACTGATTAGCTGTCATCATGGTAGTTGTTTGAGATTTAGCAGATCTTTACGAGTTTAGCTATCAATGTCAGCCTAACACCATCGAAAATAATGTCGTCGGAACGGAAATAGTGTAATTAGGGACTAATGCAGTAATTTTTCACCCTAACTTCTACAAAAAATACTCAGCAAATATTGAAAGCTAATGTGCTAAATACAGTAATCTAGAGAATTAATAGTACCGAAAAAAAACTAACATTGGGCAATTTCCACGAGCAATGAGAACGAAAACACTTACGAAGCACACATTAAGCTTTCACTAACTGCATGTTTAGAGTATATGAGCTCAGTAGATGCGACACAGAAGTAACATGAGTAGTTCCAACCTTAACTTGCTCTGCTAGCATCCTATCCAATTGTCGCATAAAATCTTCATCCTCAGGCTGTATCGTTGGTTTCTCTACATGTACGCAAACTTTCTCCTCAGCGTCATCTTCAGTAAGAATTGCCGCTGATCGCTCACTATCACTACCACATTCTCTGTAAATTCGAGAATTTTCCGTCAAATCAATAGAGAAAATCTGTAGTTGAAAAACTCATATGGGATACTAAACATGGAGCACAATATGAAATGCTCTAGATTTCGAATCGAAACCAATATCGCATATGAAGAGGAAATCAGTTTGAAACTATTGTCTAATAAAGAAAATGAAGTGCACAGTGACCAATATCTTCTTGAGCATTCTATATATCATGGAGTAGAGTATTGAACAATCACTAGCACTCCGAATTCTTTCCTATCAATATTGTATATATTTTAATTAGGTGTAATTTTTGAAAAGTAATAATTCTTCATATATCAGATGCGAGTTTTCTTTCTCATATATTATGGAAAACTTCTATTTTATTGATCTACAATTTCAATAAAAACGCTGTACATTCAGGTTTGCCTTTGATCTTGGAAGTGCCATATCGTCGTGCTCAACGTGTGATCTTTGTCTGTGATATCAATATTATCTCTCCCAGTAGCAATGTTTAAACTATCAATTATTATCCTAACAAGATAAAATAACAGGATTTTTCTCTCACTTGCATATAAAAAAAGTATTGGCTTTGGTTTTTGATTCACTTCAACAATGAAATTCTACTTTTGCTTTGCATTTTTACTTAAACATCCATCCATTATTCCGGCACATGGAAGCGAGAATAATAAGAAATGCTCGAGAGCGTTCTAAAGCAAACAAATTTGAGTTCGACTCTCACCCGGCACCTTATTGAGTTTCAAATGACAAGTTAGAAAAGTGAGAGAGGGAATCTATTACCTAGTAGACAATGTAAGTTACGAGGATAGGGGAATGACAAAATAACACCATACGGTTCTATATGGCTAAACGCAAATTTATAATGATTTTAGAAAGGAAACAATATTAAAATTTACACATTATATTCATTAAATATGTCATTGACAGAACTGGTCTGTTAGATCATAACAAAAAATTTAGCAGTACCTATTAAATACTAGAAAAAATCGATATGATTTTATGTGTAATAAAATAACAAAAAGTTTTGAAAAACTATTTCCTTAATCACCATTGAGCATAAGTGAAAAACGTAAAAGGGATTACTAAAGCAAAGTGTCGTTGTTCCATAAATTATTCATTGACTCAATGAAAACAACAGAAGAAAAAACTCAGAAAATGGACTATTCAAAAGGCGTAGTATGGAAAAATTCAAGACGTTGACTTACTCAATAGTTGTTTACTTTTTACATTGGTAAATATAACTGGTGGTATATATTATCAACAGTAAATTGTTTTCATATTAAAAAGAGAATTGAAACAGCAACATATTATATAAAGTTGATAAACGATGTTGTCTGAACCATATGGAATGCGAAAAGAAAAAATTTTCAATAGTTAAAAAACATGGCGCCATTATATATATATATATATATA
>KN716268.1:175168-222464 GCA_000816705.1 Dictyocaulus viviparus | reverse complement strand
TAATATATATATATATATATAGATCACTAACACTATCCAAAGAAAATTATGGACGAAGTATATAAACAAACAGTAAACATGAAGTGAAAGATATGGTAATCTTTGGCTTTCATCAGTCCCTTGTGGCCTGATGCACCAATGTATTCTTGTTCAAAGTGATATCGTGGAGAGAGTTGAATGTGAGTCTGTTCTATATAGTAACTTGAGCTGACCACTTTTCACCAAGTCAGTGCTAGTTATCCTACCCAGATTTCTCTGGTACCAATTTACCACCACCGAAAGAATGGGAGGCTTGGTAGGCCTGGGGGGGAGGGGCGGCTGCGAACTTGTCTGGGCCGGCGTGCCACTGCGGCACTTCCACCATTGAGCCATTTAGCCACTAACATAAAGTATACATTTGAAAAATTTACTAACATACGAATGTTCTCCTTTATCGGTAATGCAAATGTAGGACAACGTAGCTCCTAACGTTTGAAGACCTTCTTTGCCAACGACTCCAGACAGAATTAGCTCGCAAAGCAATCTAGTACGAAAGTTCCATTAAACACTTTTAAAATGACTTTTCTACCTAACGCAGAGATGGGACTGATAATAATCACAATTAGATAAGATGGCCGGAAAATTTATGGGCAATACGCATGCAGCATTTACTTATAATGCTTTCAAGAAATTTCTAAATTTGAAAGAGTATAAGTCAATAGAGAACGTACCTTATATCTATCCTTAGCTTCGTAGGATTCACAATCTTATCAACTCGCTTCAAAGGTAATCCTTTTTTGATCTCTGAGAGAATCAACTCGGAAAACTTTGGATAGCGAGAAGCAATTGACACACACAGATCCACAATTGGTATTATATCTGATGGTTTAAGCTTTGCTTCTGCGATACCCTTGAACGTAAATATCATGCCGTAACAAATTAATGCTTCTCTGTTTAAGCAATATAAAACTGACAGCTGCCATCTCTTCAACAAATTTGGAAAGATTAAGCCTCGAAAGGTCTTCGATTAAAGAAGGAACGGTTGCAGAAGATAATGACTTCAACTTTTTCATAAAAGCAGTCGTCTTCTTGAGTGTTGAATCGAGAGAATGCAACGCATTCTCGTCAGTAGATTCAGCGCCAGCGAGAGTGGTACGGTGCTGTTCCTATTATTGTTAAATTCTCATTAAAAGTCATAGCACAAAATATACATGGCAAAATGGGACTTCCCACATAAAAAGGAAATACTTGATGTATTTTCATCATGACATTGTTCCCCACTAGACCTACTGAACGCGATAAAGAACTCCGAAAAGCATTATTGATTACACATAAAGTAGGGAAATCAGTAGTTGTAGATCTTGCCTGTATTTTCACTCTCTTATTTGTCTCTTCTACCCATTGTCGGTCGGCCAAACGCGGCCAACTCGTCATCTAAATCCCTGTAACACGGAATCCTGATGGACACAAATGCATCACTTGGAAAATTTAAAGTACTTGTGTAGTTAGCAAACTTCTAATGCTTGGCCATCGAATGACCATCTGATCAAGTCTAAGCTCACTTAGGACGTATTTCCTGACCTCGTAATATAACAGTCATGACAATCAATGTTCCATTGAACTCTTTTATGATAAACGACTGCTAAGACTAGCATACCACTTGTATGTCAATTCAATCGTGAAATTCACCCATATCCAACCATACATATGTATTCTTTGACTATGTAAAAATACACTTTCCATGCTTTATAAACCAAACAAAGATGATAAAAAATTTTCTACACAAGCTACACCATTATTATGAGAGATAAATAAAATGTTGAAAATCACATAACTGCATTGACATTCTTTGTATGATAATAAGTTAGTTATCAGTTAACATGACAAACTTTTAGTAGGACAACACACAATCTGTATTTGAAAACTACATGTTACTCAAAAATGTACAATTTGTCGAACGAATAGACGAATTTTTCATTACTGATAGCACTGGAACAAACATTCATTTGTGAATTATAGGAAGACACACGTCACAGACAAAAAAGCATAACCTTCAGATACAACTCAACAGAATGCCTTAGATAACGAACAAATAACAGCTGTATCGATGAGTTAATATTAGACAAAAACAAATATCACCTCTATGAACAGAAATATGAAAAAAATTAGGAACAAATAGAAGGTATGCAAACTGAAACGTAGTCAGCAAAAATCATATAGGTGCAAGAATTGTGTAGTTTGGACGTCATTGAAAACTACGCCAGAAAATACAACAATGAATTTGTTACAAGTATGAGTAATCACTTTTTCCACTGACTTCGCCTACGAGATCGTCCACCGCCACCACTACTATAACTACGAAATGGGCCCGGTCCAATTGGGTCATATGCTCGACCATAACCACCATGCATACTACCATAGAGACTGCCGTAACCAACTGAAACGTCAGGTATCAAACCACTCACACTGTTTATGGAATATCTCAGTAAGTACCTCTAGGTGCTACTAAGGCAAGAGGTCGTGGAGCTGGTTGTCCGCCGACTACACGCCATGTTAACCGTCGCATTGTGTTGGGCATGTCATTTGAACCAAATAATTCAACGTATCTGAAATCATACAGATTCATCGCATAAAGGAACGTTCAAGATTAAATTTTACAACAGAGTACCTTTTACCCATCATAGCTTTATTCCTCGAAAAAGCTTCGTGAGCCTCGGCCGTTGAAGCAAACTCCACTACTGCATCTCCAGAAGGACGACGCTCGTCATTGAATCCTAGCTAGAACACGAGACAAAACTCTAACGGAAAGATTTCCAGAATAAGAAGCTTGTCGTATAATTTATATTTATTAATAAAAAATTCAGAAACTAAATATGTAAAACAATCAAATATAAAATTTACAGCAAAACTAGATTAAGAGAAGATTTTAAACTAACACTGATTTCAATACATCGAAGAGGTGCAAAAAATTGTTCAATCATATAGGCATCAGCGTCGAAAGGAAGCCCACGCATAAAAACCTGAACAAAAAATAATAATCTGAAAGCAATAATAAGCATGGTGCTTTCAGTTAAAAAAACACCATGATCATAAAACTGATGAAACCTTAATCGTAACAATCATTTTAGACACTATGACCAAAGGCTTGTAAAATGAAGATTTTTTGAATAAGCAACATTGAAGTACTGATAATAAATATTTCAAGATGAGCATCCGTCCAAACTGTTAATTCTTCGATCAATTTGTATATTTAACGAAAAACTGAACTACTAGTAAACAACACCGATTTTCGGAAAATAACTACCTACACATCTTATGTAAAATGATAAACACTGTGTTGATGAAATTAGTGAGATCAGTCGACCTCCGTAATTAAAAAAAAAGAGTCAGCTCTAACCTTATTGTTATGGATAAATAACGATTCGCAAAATTTTATGAAAAAATCCTTAAAAAATATGCAAAATTTTTGAACCTTAGTACCGAAATAAGCCATACATCTCATCATGGACCTAATTATTCTTAAACGCATTCAATCATAGTATGTAATAAGAGTTTCGCGCGCTTATCAAAAAATTTTCTTTTCTTCTCTAATGCGACCACCTAAATCCTGGTTTGTTTTCTATTAACCAGGTGAATAAACATGCCGAAATCCCCTCGTGTGAACGTAATACTTTAATAACTAGAAAAACCACTATAAATGGAAAAAAAAGTGAAATCTGCTGAGAGAGGTAACATTGTGGGAATAATTATTACTTACCAGCCTATGTTAAATCTTATTTTAAGCTATTCAATGAATGTGGAAACTAGTGAGGGCAATTAGAAAGAGTAACAGCATTACAAGACTCTCTAATTCTTTCTATGAATTATTTCCTATAAATTTCATATGGACGTTCAATCTGAGCAGATGAACAAAAAGATTCTTGTAAATATCGACCTGCTTCAGCGAAATGGATTTCAGTAACGATGCCCTCGAAGATAAAAGCAAAACAAAATTTTGAAGTCAATATAATGAGAACAACTTCAAAAAAAGAGCTGCTACAACTGACCTTTGTAGGTGGAATGAAGTCATCGTAATCATCATATCTTCCATATCCACTTAGACGCGGTGGTAAATCGTAAGGAGCTGCGCGTATTGGCCCACGAATGCTACGGGAGCTTGCACGTCTATACAAACAAAGTATTTTCATATTTGTGTAGAATTTCAAAATATTACGTAAGATGAATAATCAGAACATTGTAGATTCTACTTACGGCAAAAAATCGTATCCCTTAGAGTCAAAAAGAGGGCGAATATAACCAGAGTCATACGATCGCGGACGATTACGCTCCATATCATCCACAGTTGTGCGAAACACTTCGACGTATCTAGATGAAGAAAGCCATGTTAACATGCACTTGACACCATGGCCCTGTTTCTTACGCAAGAATGTTTAAGAAAAGTGAAAATGACAGTAGCAGACAATGAAGAGCAAGACACAAAAAGGACAAATATCATACAATCATACAAACCAGTCTATAAAAATTAAACTATTATGATAAGCACAAATCAAAGAAGACCAATGATATGACAAGAAAACTATCCAGGACCACGACATAACTTCAAAATTGAGCCCACATTCCCACCTGCTTCCCATATGTTGCTTGTTGAAATCGAGTGCTTTAGCGGCTTCCTCCCTCGTGGCAAGTCGCACGAAAGCTTCCCCGCTAGGACGCCCTCCCGTACGCCCGAATACCACCTCTTCACAGTTTAGCCCTGATACACACCACCACTGTTTTTGTGAGAACATTCCCTCAAACCATATTAGGCAAAAATATTCCGGTAAATAACCAATATATAACCAATTACTAAAACATAAGATACCGTCAATAATTACAAAGCTATGTTAGTTGGAAGTATTTCAAATTTTATCTGTGTTGGGGAATTTGGGAAAGAGGCACCGTGTCCCGACTCCCTCCACAGCAACACTGGTTCCTTATTTGAGATAAAACTTCACAATCACTAGAACATTTCAAATCTTATGCAATGATTGCAGCCTACTGACCTTTGAAAAAATCCTTTACGTCTTGGATTGTTGCAGAAAATGGCAAACCACGCAAACGGATAACTTTTCCATCATCTGTTACAAGACCTACCCGCTTCAGATTAGTTAGTTCGTCAATCGACACCGTGAAAACTAAAAATCACTTGTGATAACATCGAACAAACAAAACTCTATGTAGAAGAATGTATCGTATGCATGATATTCCCTTGGTAGCTGATTACGTTTCGTAAATTATTAACCAAATATTGTTAATCAGCATCGCACACCAAAACTTATACGTACAAAATTGGTGAAAAAAATATAACACTTTCCACACCATGATAGTTGGTAATTCCATAGCTTTGGCATCAAAAATGAAACTATGCTCAACTACTGCTCCTAATTCTCAAATGTTAGTAGTCGAAGTTTGTGAAACAATAACAAAAAACTGACTTTCGATATATCTCCCTTCCATTTCTTTACGATGGAACTCCAGCGCTTTTAGTGTATCTTGTTTTGATGGCAATTCACAGTAGCATTCCCCACTCGGTCGTCCATTGTGACTACTGCTCATCGTAATGGTAGTAACTGGTATTCCTGAATCAACTACTTCTTATTCCTCAAAATTTTAAACTTATATTTCGCTCACCATCAAGAAATGCACGGATGTCACTCTCTTTTGCAGAGTAAGGCAAACCTCGAAGACGTACATAAGTTGTTTGAGGCATTTTTTGCTTAGAATCATTAGTTTCTTGAGCCTCTGCAATTGTAGATTGGTCTTTATCCTCATTTTTATCCTCTTGTTTACTTTCTCGATCCACTGTTGTATCGTCTTCTTCCATTTTAACCATGAACGAAGTAAGATGATCACTAAAATGAATAGTTTCACGTAATAATTTTAAACATTGCAAGAACAAACATAGGTTATTAGTAAAGTGTAATTAAATGGAAAACGAGTCAAAAATTACAACGTCTACAGCATTTCAGTTCTAATGCTGTAGAAACAAATATGTTCCCATGTAACACTTACGAGCCATTAGAATATCTCGAAAAATGTGATAACACTTAAGAATTAATCACTTGAAATACAAACCCATAAACAGAAGTTATTTGAAAAATACTGTAAATCATAAAACACAAAAGAAGAATGTATTACTGGGACATACTATACACGACCGAAAATATTGATTTATGGATTTTTTCGTGATGTGCGGAAAAGACGCCACATGAAACTCGCATTGCGTATTTCGCACCTTATTACCGTATGCTTTAATTTATAAACCATGTGAATATGGTCGATTAGAAATTTAGTGCATCAAAGTGTTTTGGAAATAAATATGGGGGTCTGTGCATTTACGAGAATTTGAAGATGTCTAAATCGATTGGAATATAGGATTTGTAAGGTCATAGAGTACTCGGGCTTTAATACGCCAGCGGAGAACGTTAAGTACGTTCCTAATAAGTTTGCTACACGAAAAACCTTCCGTTTCAAATAGATGACTATGACTGATGAATGGAAGGCAAAAGCAAATGCAAAATCTTTTAAGAATCTGCCATTTTTCCACCATGCTTCATTAGGGTAACACAAGTAGAAACTATTCAAATGAACTACAGATAAAGAATTTTTCAAGCAGCCCTTGTGAATGTAACAAAACCTTCTAGGTGCATTTTTCAATAGGATTCTCCCGTAGATCATCGCTTCTATAACATTTATCTAGGATATACATGGTCATTTAGATGTAAGAGAAATTTCTCGATCAATACCATAAACCTTTATTACACTATTTATCTTACTTATAATCGTAGTGCAGTAAATGTTTTGCTGAGGAAGAGTTGTTCGCATTGCCCTGGGTTATGTCTTTGAGGTATTGATAACTAACTCATCTGAATTGCTTGAGTTTTAAAGCTCGATTAATATCGTTATAAGTTTGGATTTGTAACAGTTTGACTGAGTAAAATGCAAAAGACAATTCCCAGTTATGACTCATTTACCTGTTAAAGATGATTTTTCTTCAAAAACCGTTGCAGTTATCACCATTTAATTTGAAGTTGAAAGAGTGCTATTTGTAAAGTAATTTATTAAGTAACTAAGAGAATGTTGTTCTTACTGCGAACACCAAATGATGAGGGTTTCGTGAACAAATACATTATATCGGGAATAATGAAGAAGTGAGGAAAATACCTTATGAATGAATTGAAGACAGCAAGACGTCGACGATGCAGTTTTTATATAACCGCAAACGTAGAAGTACGCGATCAGCACTATGGTAACCTCTCGAATGAATATTTATGGAGGAATGTGACTGACTTGCTAGCACATCCACAGACAGATATGAATGATAAATAATCACAGGTTATCGTTAACACATTAGTCATGTTTAACGCATTCGCTTATATATAACTCACCGATGGCATTGTAGTATCTTAGTCGTATGAAGTTAACTCAATGAGAATCGTTATAGTGTCGATAGAGAGCTTCTAACGACATTTTATGATTTCTTGGTGTACTTCGTCTCTTTTCCTCATGGGACATTAGTGACTGTAAGATTTTTTTCTTCTACATTCAACCTATTATTCGCTTTTGTTTAATATTTCCAAATACTGCTTGCTGATATGAGGAAATTCTGTGCATTCAACTCGTGTTACTATCTAGCCGTCTTCAAAATGCTGCATTATTACCAAGTTAATCGTGAAGTCGTCGTTTATTTATTTATTTTTCGAATAAATAAGCTTATAAAGTTCTTTGATTATGTGACAAATTGTGTCGCTCTTCAATAATATAGTGCAAAAGTTTTTTAAAATGCTTTCAATAGAAATAAGCATAACAATGGGGCATGGGCGTAATCTACTTCTCTGGAAAGATGCCTCACAAATCGTCTTGATGTTATCCAGGAAGTGTTTAAATAGGAGTGTTGCATACAAGGACTTCCACACAGGGATCAAGTCGACTAGCAAACCATTTCTCCTAACCCTCCTATATATTTGGGTGGTTCACTCAACCTGAATGATGAAAAGCTTGATTCTCCTATGCAAAGACTCGAACCGGCGTGCACGGTGTTCAATCCGCTCATCACTGTGAATCGTCTAGAAGATCTAATTTATACAATTCTGAACTGGAAAACCACTTCGAGCAGCTCGAAATCGCCTTAATGATGAGCAGCAAAAACTCGTCGTTACGCGTAGGTAAATTGAGAGTAGTTGATTACTGTCCCGATTTAAAAGTACGATTTGTAAATACTTACTTCCTCAATGTATTCTATTAACTTCACCATTCAAAATTATTCAAATCGATTATCCTTATAATTGAAATGTGCACTTATTTTTCATTCATCAATAAATGTAACAAAGAAAATTAGAAATGTAGCGATTCGATCTTGTTAATTTACAAATGGAAGATAAAACAGGTGTTTTTTCACGCTTCTGTTTGTCTTTTATTATGGTGGGAGCGGTGGCTCAGTGGTGACATATCGGCCCGAATCGGTTCGCCCCCCCACCAGGTCCCACAGGTCTATCATGCCCGTCATCCCTACGGGGTTGGTTACAAAGGTCCGAGTCCTGTCTGAGGCCTCGAATCTTGCGATTGACTCAGCTCTGTGAAATTTTAAGTAGGATGTAACCTATTATAAATGATATAAAAAAAAACCACTATGCGCCTAAGTAATTAATTTTACCTCACGATCGAAAAGAAAACATAAGAAGAAGTTAAAATCAGTGCAAAGAAGTACGATAGCATTTTGAACCAGGGATATATGTAAGTTTTATGACTAAGATTAGATAGGAGAATTAGTTGAATGTGATTTATAAACGTTATAACAATTAAAAGCAAGGAACAACACGAGTATTAACAAAAATAATTTGTGACTCATTGCATTTGATGAATTTTTCACAACTCTTGAGGTGTTTTTATTAATATGCTCAAACAGATTTGACAAAAATGCTTGAGGAAACGTGTTGATAATTTGGATAATGAAATGACACAAGCCCTTAGGGGAAAATCCAACAAAACATCCACATTTAACAAATGTTCGTTTTTTTTTGTACGATAAGAACCTTTAATTTGTCACTCGACTGAAAATTGTGATGTGTGACGACATGAGATGAAATGTGACCATCGATCACAAATTTACTAATACTAAATGTATATTTAACGCAAATTTACATTTATATAAGAATGGTGAAAAAGTAATTGCGGTTTTATAGCGCGAAATTTTAAACACTAACAAGGCTTAAATACAGTTTCATTGAATGGATTAGAAAGTATCATAGTTGACAGATTTCTGCTAAAAAGTAAGAAGATTGCTCATTTCTGTAGCAGATTAAAAATCGATGTGTCGGGACTCGACGAACTCCTGAAAAGCGTATTCTGTATTCTATTAATTGTGGAGTAATATTCGGGCTGCGATGCCAAATATGGAGGATGAGGCAAAACTTTGCAAAGCACATTTCGTTCAACTTTTGAAATGTTTATCGTGGAGAGCATAGTGGAGTTCATGAGGCACGCACTTATAGTATTTTTTACCATTCCAAATTTTTTCACATAATGAACAGCTTTCAAATAGTCGACGTTGGTGTACATTCTCAACATTCCATGTAGTCTGGTAAAGATCAGCTTTGATAATTACTATCAATGCATCATTATCAACTTATGGAGGACGCCACCACACTTCCCTCATCGTCAAAACTCGTCTCCTTTACAAAATCACTTGATACATTACTGCGATGTATGTTCATTAGCAGTTTCTGGACGGAATGCGTTGTCTATGTAGCGACTTGTTGATTTTTTGCTCCACAACACATTTTGATCTCGAACAAGAAAATCGCTCAAAATTTGCTTTTTGTTTAACATAATTTCCAGAGTCTTAAATAAACTTAAAATAAACAAGGAACAACATGTCATTAATAGCAAAACATCCAAAGAGGAATGTTCACTTACATGAGGTAAAACATAATCACGTATATCTATGCATACATTTCAACCTCTGGAGGCAATTTCAATTCCGACAATGCATAAACACGATTGATCTTTGACCAACTTAATATATGAAGTAAAAATGTACTATACTATGATAAAATGTAAGTAATACAGAATAATATACCATATCACACTCTCTCATATTATAGAATAAGCTTCACTGTTTGTGGGAAAGAGGGTAGTGCAGTGGCTGTAAGAGCTGTAGTGAGCACCTAAAGTCCTCAGTTTCACTCGTCTCGTCTGATCAAGTGAATTTTTCGTGACTTCAAAGTTTTTTGAGGTCATTTTTTGAACTCTCTCCCAGTAGTATCAATACTGACTGGACAATCGATTCAGCACTATAATTGATTGATCTTACAAACCAAATTAGACACCTGAGGAAACCATTACCTCAGCGGTGTGTGAAATGCTAATGAAAAAGAGATCTGAATGTCATCGGAGCATCGTTGATGAAAAAAAAAACATTTAAATTGAACGGATAATGCTTTTAATAAGGTGGTGATCAAATGAGAATGGATTATTATGTATATTTATCTACGTGAGTGAAAACAATAGACAACAATCAAACTTAGATAAGATAAGATAATTTTTGGCGTTGATCAATCCCTTGTGGTGGGATACGCCCCCGCATTCATGTTCAACGTGATATCGTGGAGGTGGTTGAATGCGTGCCTGGTCTATACAATGACTTGAGTTGACCACTCTTCACCAAGTCAGTGCCAGTTATCTTACCCAGACTCCTCTGGTACCAATTTACCGACCCCGGAGGGATGGCGGGCTTGGTAGGCCTGGGGGGCGGCCACGAACTAAATCGGCCGGCTTGTCACTGCGGCACCTCCACCACTGAGCTACTGCTCCCCCCACAATCAAACTTATCCGATGCTAATCTAACAATAATAACGATCCTCCTCCACATTCTCATCCTCATCTTTAACATGTTTGTTTATTAATTTTGGAACTTCATAGCTTATTTCATACGGATTTGTTGAAACACATCGTGTTTATGTTTATGTTGTTCGTGTCAATAAAACATATCGTGTTAATATCATACAACTAATATTTATACGTAATATATAAGAGGAACATTATGAAAAGACTTGAGGAACGTTTTTTTTTTTGACCCACAACATTAATGTTAAGCACCGGCGTTTTTTCCCCTACCTCCTTCCGTCAACGATTATTCCGCACTGAAATTACATCAAAATCACAAATATTGTCGTGTTTACGAAATTTTTCAAAGTTTTTTTTTGCTCATAGTGCAAACCAGAAAATTGATTGCTGTCTGATTTTACTGTGTGTGTTTCCTAAAGAATATCTTAAGAAAAAAACATTGTATAAATATGGAAGCGTTTTTACTCCATTTCCATTGTTCATAAAAGGAAATAGTTTGCATATGAAAGTTTTTACTGAAATATTGATCAAATGTTAAAGCTTTTAGGTTGCTGAATTCTTAGAGTGACAACGTACCTCCTCACATTCGTCCTCATTTTGACATCCCGAAAGTGACTAAAGTACGAATATGCGAGTTTAGTCTACTAGTAGAATGATTTGAGTTGAATAGAATCGCTATCAAATCAATGTTTCTTACCAGCATAAATTATTCTGATGCCAATTCA
This sequence comes from Dictyocaulus viviparus, assembly GCA_000816705.1. NCBI lineage: Eukaryota > Metazoa > Nematoda > Chromadorea > Rhabditida > Metastrongylidae > Dictyocaulus > Dictyocaulus viviparus. The sequence continues at coordinate 210,876 of KN716268.1, read as the reverse complement.
TCCTCCTCAAAGGAATGGATATTGAGTTATAGTCACTCAGTTTAACATAACCACGCGTTTTAAGAAGTATTTTTTATAATTATAATTTTACTTCTGAAAAATTAATAATGCAAAATTCAATGCTAGTTTTTGATTTTGGCGAGTTTTGTTGTAATTGCGATGGCCGGCTATTTAGATTGACTAGGTAAATACTTCTTTCTTTCAAGCTGACTACGAATTTGCCTCTGAGTCTAATTATCATAGACAAGCGTACATTTTCAAATAGATGCACCTCACATCAATGTCACTTTTTCAGCTTTCATGTTCTATAAATGTTTGTTTTTAGTGTTTAGTAATCAAATTACTAAATCAATTCTAGAAAAAAAATACCTAGTCACTTGTTCATTAACGGGAATAACATATTCTACTGGTTGTAAAAGCCTCAGCAATTCCTCTGCATAAGTGCTTTTCTTGTGCATTCATCCATTATGAAACTCATGTTAGAGGAAGTGAGAATCTGTTTTATAAACGTTGAGGTTGACGAGATTTATTTCATCATTCGTTCAGTTTCGAACGTGTATCGAAACTTTTCTGAGAACTTTCCTCTCAGTTCTATAACTATTTTCTTTCTGGACACCTTTTTTGCTTCCTGAGTATTTTCAACCTTAATGCTACAAGTCGTTACTGGTAACCAAATGAGTTAAGTAGTATTTTTGAGGTTACGAAATCAATCTAAATATTTTTCAATCGATGAGTTGAGAACAAAGTGTAGGAACTGTAAATTAGAGATGAAATATATCGTTATGATGCTGTTATTAAATAAAGACACAAAATTTTTATCAAGTAGTTCTTTTTTTTTTACTTCACCTCATTGAGGTGCTTCTTTACTCTTTAACAAATTTCATTCGCTTATTGCAAATGTTCTAGAAAAACTCTTAGGTTCCTCAATAAGAATTAACGCGTAGTGCTCTACTAAGCTTAAAGCCGATCTGATTGGTTCAAATAATAACCTTTAACATTCATCTGAATCACCGATGTTATTCAAATAAGATTTGTTCAGTTAAAATTTGACTACATCCATGATTATTTATAAATTTCGCCAGGGGCAATGCAATGAGGTTTCTCGACCAAACTCAACATTTTCATCTGGTCATTTCATTCACTCTTTCATCAATTTCTTCATGTACTCATCGCATCATTCCTATACCTTTTCTAAGATGCGTTCAAGCGAATCAAATTTCCTTTTTTTTCTGTCAGCATTGCGATGCTTCGTAGAAGAAATAGAAGAAATTTGATGTATACAAATAATTTTCAGTATTCATACTAATCAAGCCATCAAATTTTGAACTTGGATTTGTTTTCAGATTTTATTGATTCAATGATTTCCGTATGGATAACAGATTCTGTCAGTCATCGATGAGGAATTGAACTCTAAACTCTTTGAACGCAATGAAGCACACAATGAAACGCTGCGATACACAACACCTTGTTGCCACCACATCATCATGAAAAATCCTCAAGTTTATTGAGGCTTTTCTTTTTCGATTGATTAGGATTCTCACAGATTAAACCACGGACTTTGTTTGCCTTAAACCTCCAAAATTGAGTTGTCTACGTAGATGGTGACGTCAGCGAGTTGTTACGTTTGATAGACATCAGAATGTTCTTCGTCGAGTAGTACATCTTCTTGATGTAAACTATAAACACATCCGCTTATGTTGCTGTATATCTAGCAGTCTTCTAGGAAGTACTGAAAAACAATCAATTAACTGCTTTTTTATTCATTATTTTGGTCCATAAATGTATTTGAATTGTGTTGGACACTTATCGATCGATATTGATGATTTGGTCTCCAGAGGCATAACAATCTCTCATAGAAATGCACTAATCTCTTAGTTATTTAAGTATCTATTATATTGAGGCAAATTTTCAACATTTCTATTAGTCTTTAGTTAAGATTTTATCTATCACTGAGCCATTTAGGCTACTAAAACCCTTCACTACAATAATATTCACTCCATCTAACGTCAGATTGAATACTTATGTTCCTCACTTAAGCGTTAGAAAAATCTCGAGTCAAAATCTGAACTATTATACTATTCATCTAACGTATAATTTTGTCGTAGAAGAATTCCTCGTTAAGGTTTTAATATTTCAGGGTCATACAACAACGAATATTTCACGATATATCTATTTTCATTTGTGTTGTTATTATTGTATATATAAAATTTTTTGCATATTCTATATTACCTCTGAGGTACTAACGTTTGAAATCAGTTTATAATCTTTTCTTTTTACCCTTCTATTGTATTATGAATTTATGAAAAAATGTTATATTTAACGTATTGATGAGTGAAAGTTAGCGCAGTGGTGGAGGTGCCACACTGAGACGCAGGCTTGAATCACTTCGCCACCGTACCTCAGGCCAACCAAGCCCGCCATCCCCTTGGGGTCAGTAAATTGATACCACAGAAATCAGGATAAGATAAACAGCACTGACTTGGTGAAGTGTGGTCACCTCAAATCACTGTATAAACAAGGCTCGCATTCAACCATCTCCACGATATCGCGTTAAACACGACTCCATAGGTGCATTCCGCCACAACGGATTTGATCAACACCAAAGCCTATCTTATGTTATTGATGAGTGACGTTATTTATTCGTTGATCCTCATATCACTCATAGTCTTATGATATTTTTTGATTCCTCAGCGGTTCCAGTTACAATTTTAACGTAGCAAAAAAATCATCCGAAGTTTCTTTTTTCAATTCAGTGAATAAATTTTAAAATGTTAAAAATCAATAAAGTTGATACAATTGCTAAACTTTTAAATAATTCCTGTTATATTTGAAACAATTTATGAACTTTTTTAAGAAATCATTTTAATATTTAACTCACGTGATTATTTTTTTCATTTGAAAACTTCAAAAAAAAATTACTTAAAGTATGTCGTTCTGTATTGTTACTTATAAAGATATTCCCATAACTAAAAAAACAACTTTAATTGGCTACAATTTCGTTGTCTAAGCACTTTTTATGCGTGATTTAGTTTAATTTTTCCCTTACGAGGAAAGTCAAGAGAAACAAAAAGCTAAGAAGGAAATAGGTAACCAAAAATGGTCAGCTGTTTTACATCCTAAAATTACAAATTGAACTAATCAATAAGTATGCCTTCAGGTGATGGAAGGTAGTCGATAATTCTTGGCGAATTACCTGGATTTCCGTTGATCATCGACTAAGTCGAGCGAACACCAGTAACGTTTCCATTTTTCCCTATCGCGCGCGACATTAGTCCAATGACTTCTTTTCGCTCTAGGGACTCGTTGAGCATCGTAATCCCTGTAGGGACCCATGTAGGGCCTTGGTGATGAGGTCGGATCATCGGGTTGGTGGTCTTTCTGAAGTACTTTCAAGGTCTAGTGATATCCAATCACTTACAGCTCGTGTCCACCAATCATCATTCATACGCATCACGTGTCCGGCCCATCCCCCTCATCTTCGAAAGCTTGACGTGTACTACTGCATCTCTAATTTTTGATAGTTAACGTAGATCAAATTGACACTTTGAAATCACTAAATTTCAAAATAGTCTAAATAAAAATAAATAGGAATAAATAAATGAACAAACAAATTATTAATAGATACTAAACGTCCTATTAACCAATTCTACATCGTTCTTTATTGTTTATAATTTCACATAATTCTTTCCTTAGTAGAATTTTTTCTTTGATTGGCCTTTATGATATATTGGAGCAGAATTATTGCACTGAGTTATAAGCTTATACTTACTTTAATTATTCTAGTTATGGACTAGTTTACGAAAACCTATTGCCTTATTGATTAGCTGGAGAAGAAGTAGATCATGACGATGGAGAAGAAAAAGAACATAAAAGTACTGCCAAGGATTGAAGTTTAGATGTTGATTTCGTTTTTTTAATGCTTTTCACGCTTCATTTACTATTCAAATTCGATGTTCGAGGCGAATAAGGAGAGGAAAAAAAGACATTCTACAGTTTTATTTTTCTTGAAAAATTACATAATGACTTGTAAGAACATAGTTATTTTTTATTCTACTGTAAAATCATATCAGGTTTGTGGGAAGAGATGAGGTAAATTATAATTTTTACATATGAGGCTTTTTGGATTGCTTGCTAGAAAATTTCACTCGAAAAAATGAAATGAGTTTTCAAAACAAAAGAAAAACTACAGTGAAAAATTTCATAGTTTCATTTATCTCGCATGGATTGGCAAGTCGCTTAGTAGACTTTTTTCTTCCAATAATTTTTTTTTCCAACAACAAAGTGCCATTTTTGAGGGCTATTTGAGGCAATATCCTCATAACTATACTTGTTTCCCCAAGAAAATCTTATCATCGAGCTTTTTAGTATTTCCGTTTTGTGAGATTAGTAATATCTCATTCATATCAACATCTGCTAGAATCGCTACCAACCACATTCACTGTTTTGAATTTTGATCTGCTATAATGATATTATTTCTTATACTCTATTGTAACTCAACGATATTTGCATATGAGTTAAGATAGGACAATTTAAACCACGATAATAGTTAAGCCGTACTAGGTGAGTCATTTATTCGGCTTTGAATGAGTAGGAATCTGCTTTATCTAATGATTTGAAGTAATCACTCTTATTCACTTCAATAATGCTAATCCTCCTCGATTATTCTGGTGACGACTCATCGACGTCAACGAGATCGAAGGCAATTTGTCTGCGGGCGGATTCGAACCGTTCGCTTTATCATTGGTCAGAATTGGCTGCACGTATAACCACTACACTATGTACATCTGTTATACGATCTATAAAAGCATTAATAATTCATCTAAAAACGTTAATATTCCGCAAATAATAAAATATTCGAAAATGCTTAAAAGCTCAGAGAATCCGGTGAAAAATCTCAACGAAAAGCGCATATGATGCTTTTCCATAATCTTTATTTACCTCATCGATAAGTTTATTTTTGATTTCTCACTCATAATAACATAGCAATTTTATTTATTAAATATACTGATAATTGTTTTTTCTATGTTATTTACAAATAGTAATATTTTTTTTCAGCTTTTTCTAAGCTGTTTAGAAGTTGTTTTGTTTTGAGTTCGAAAAAAAAAATCCGTATTTTAAATAAAAGCAGTCCCTTTTCAAAAAAATACGAAGCAATTTTTCTGCCACTACAGTATTCCTCTTGACGTCATTGATTTTTTTTTGCTTTCTTTCATCTCCATTCTCTCTTTATTACTTTTCTTCTTCTTCTTCATACTTTTCATCTGAAATCATTTCTGCTTTTTATCACGAATGTTATGTCAAGTATCGATTTTTTACCTCATTCATAATCCTATTATATTTCCGATTGACTAAGCTCTCAATACATTATGCTGATGTCAGTTATATTTATATTGAAAGAAAACTAATAATACTCTGATTGAGGCAAAGAGTGAATTTTTCTCCCTTGGACACATACCTCGACGACCCTTATACATGTTGTTGCGTTTGTTGTGCTGAAACAGCACTTATATCATATGCTGTTCTGCTACAGATGACAATTTTTAATGATCTTTATAACCTCAGAGGTAAAAAATCTCAGCGGAAGTGTTGCAACAGTCAAGCAATTTACTTGCTAAGAAGAGTTCAAATTTTGTTTATATTATTTATCGTTTATCTGTCGACATACCTCAAGCCTGAATAGTACCATCTCATCATGTTTTTTTTTCTAAATCAAGTTTTTTTTGATGTTAGAAATAACTCGTCCACCATTTTCTAATACTGTAACTATACGAGGTATATGTATTGAGTCCGGAGTGATATTCGAATATAAATCGATACTCATTATAGTTAGCGATTTTTTCTTGCTTAAAAAAACGGTTATGACCTCACTTATGAGTGAGTTTCTATTTAATCGATTATGTAATTCAACTTATTCTGACTTGACTAGTTCTACTGTTTTTTTCTTAATAGATCCTTGAGATTCGTTAACGATTCGATTAACTCAATAGGCAAACAGTTAGAAGCGTTTAGTGCAGTACTTTTTTTCGTCCTCTTCTTTTTTTCAACCGTTTTGTTGAGGAACATTTTGCATATTCTATGAGGTTTTTTATTTCTACAGCAGTAAACGTTAGCATATTATCACTTAGTTCTATAATTTTTCTTCTCACAATCCACTTCGAAATGCTCATAAAAAAGCTTCATAGTTCGTTGAGATGAAGCCTTCACTCATTCTACGAACCTCATGAAATCCTTCATTCGTTCCTCACATGCACGATTATCGTCGAGAATGGTGTTCTTCGTCATATATGAAGATATCACTGAGACTTATTGTTTCAAAGCAGATTATATATTATGTTATTATTGATTAATCCACTCATACCGTAACTTTGAGGATGAGTTAGTTAGGTTTAGTTCGCTTCTTTTATTGTCAAAATGTCAAAATTTTGATTAAGGTAAACAATCGTAATACTAAATGTTACTTTTGTTTTACATAGTGATTATTCTTGAGTTCCTTTTTTGCTAGAAAATTGATCTCATAGTTTTTTTGTAAACTAAAAAAATAAGATCGATAATTATAATGATATTTTCCAACGTTCACTAATTTTTTTTTCTAACAATATTGTTAGTGATTTATGGAAAATTTATCGGCCCATCAGTAACTGTTTTATAATAATATGTTTAAAATTATATTTTATACTGAATGACGGTATACCTATGTTTTTACATATACGGTGAGGAATGTTCTGAGTCAAATACCTCCTACGTGTATCATGCTGAATTCCATAGTAAAGGCTTTATTTTTAAATAAGATTTTGAGGCTCCATATATACAATAGCCTTTTTTTGTTACGTAATTATGAAGGAGTTCCAGTACGACTTTCTGATTAACTGCACCTCTATAAAAATCTAATCGAGTTCTTGCGTAATGTTAGTAAGGTAAATTTTCCTCAAGCAAAAGAACATCCTCTTTCAATTTCCTTTCGTCAGTGTATAAAAGGTGTACAGTTACTTTAGTCAAACTCATAATACGATCTCTAATATGATTTTCATTCAACTTCTCACTCAACTTTTATGGTGGTGATCTGTTCCGAACATAGTGATGTAAGCTTGGCCGTTAGAGAGTTAACCTCATATTCTCTTCAACTCCACTCCACTTCACTGTTCTTCGCATCCATCTGTCATCTGTTCTTCTTGTTATGTGCACGGGCCCATCTGTGCTTCGTTATCGAATCCTCAAAGTTTTCGTTTGCTTTAGAATTTTTCATCATAATATTCGACCCTCAAACATCATTCGTATTATATTAAATCAGGAGTCTTGTGCCTAACGAATTCACAATAGGGAACTGGAGCAAAAATCCTGGAGGAATAAAAGACCTGTAGATTACGATATACCGATATACCGTACGCTACTGAAAAAAATGGTAGAAGCACCGGAGAATGAACTAATATAAGTTGCTATGATCAGTTCGTTGTTGAGCTTCATGAAAATCCACGTTAACTCGGCTAGGTAAGGAGTGATTTACGTGACTGAAAAGCTTTCCAGCAGAAAAAAAAAAATGCTGGAGCAGTTGGAAATGTTAGTACACTTTTTTCAAGCTATATATGGAATTTAGACATTTGGATTGTTTATTAATGCTAATGCGATTCGTTATTTAAAGTTTTGCCTCCCTTCCTTCCTCCTTCCTCTCCTCTCTTTCATGGTTTTTAAAATCTCCTCAAAGAAAAAACATAGATATTCTGTATAATACTAATATTAATAGTATTTAGAGAATTAGTAGTTTGTCTTCTTTTAATTTTCTCCGAACAACAATTTTAACAATCTCATCTACTTTCGGTACAATTTTAGAGTCAAATGAGTTTATATGAGTGATGAAGTTAATTAACATTCTCATTAAGTGACCTTTCTATTCATTTTCTGTTCACTCAACGAAAATTAATTTAAGCAAAATAAGCGTGAATATGAATATTCAATATCAAATCAGAATACGATTGGTGTAGTTGATTTTGAATAAAGTTAAGATAAGAAAAATAACTGGGAAAAAAAACGAATTTATGAATATCGTACCCGCCCATTCCGATACGTCAACGAACAATTAGCGTTAACAAACGAATTCAAAACTGTCTTGAGGTGTATCGTAATCATTTTTTGTTTCTAGGGAAATTATGAATTTCACGAAAAATCAAAGCAGAAATTGAAATAATACGAAGTAGTTCGGTAGAAAATTCATTTGTAGATCATTGTAGATCATTGTAGGTCATATATGTATCATTGTAGATCATGGTGGTTGTTTTAAAAATCGAAGAAAGTAGTTAAGTATAAAAGTAAAAAAGTTTCTTTAAAAAATATTAGAAATCAATAGATTTCTTCAGGTTTACATATGTGCTATAGAAATAAATTCTCTCGACACGATTTTTTCCTCCTCAAATAGTTTACGATTGAAAAAAAAAATTGTTTACTTTTTGTTCCTACGAAGGAGTGTGTTCCTCATTGTGTTCTACACGACATCTTGAGGTAAACAGTACGTATTATCTTAGTGCTGCTTACTTCTTACGCGATTATTACGGCACCATTTTATCAAACCCTCAAAAAATGTCTAGTTTAGGATGCCTTGGCGTGGAAGCAAACCGCCGTTTACGTAGCATTACGGCGCTTCCCACCACTGCGCTATGTGCCAAATAAATGTAATAAAACCGTAGTTTAAATTCTTTTTTTTTGTATAATAATAACGGTTTAACAAATAACAGTTGCCGAAATCTTTTTCAATACTTGAAGATAAGGTTTTATTCTGATCAGTATATTTTTGTTACTAATGATAAAAAAAGATTAGTAGAAATACTAGATCACCTCTATAAAATGAATTTATTACCTCAAAAAGAACTTATCATCGGAGGAAATAGCAGATATAATTATTCAGCGAGAGAACTAAACCAATCGTATTATCATATCTTACAAAATTTAATTTAAGCTTGAGTACTCTAGACTCATTTAGCATGTTCACACTTTACTATAATACTCATGCTATAGTCCTCATCTTAAGGGAAAAAAAAACATTCTTCTGATCTGAGCAAATTCTTTAAGAAGATTTCTTTTAAAATATTCCTCTAAAAATTTTAATGCCTTCACTTTATTTTTTTCGTTTTTAAATTTGTGATCGTTTTTATATAGTTGAAGAAAAAAAATATATCCTTTTGAGGTCAAAAATCAGCTATTACCGTTGGCTACGTAATCAATAACTATAAAAATCACTGAATTTTTTCACATGTAAATTTTTTCACCGTGATTTGTACGGCTTTTTTCAACGGCTTCACGAAAATTTCTGTTTTACCCCAAATTTTTTTTCATATTGACTCTCACTCATTCAGCTTATAACTCATTAAACTCGAGGAAAAAATGAAAATCATGTGTGGGTTTTCTAGTAGAATTTTCATAATTTTAAGCCAAGCATTTTCTATAAGAAGTTGTAGTAGAGGATTTTCTTATTTTTGCTGATCAATGTATTTGGCTGTCAGCCAACTGTTGTTTATTTATTCCGGTTAAAAAAAAAATTCTTGACGTCTGAGGGTACTAAGGGTTTTTTGAGATTGTTGAATGCGATTCTATCATCTGCTTGAATTGCAATTATCTTATTTCCAAAGCCTTCGTCTTCTAAAATTATTAATGATGCTTCGCTCTCTCTATAGAGAAGATGAAGCTCTTCATAGAGGAGATCGCTGTGGACGAGGATGATACGAGGCTGCGGTTAGCAATGATTCGTTTTTTTCTATGAACACGATGTAATATGGAAAAATATGCTGAAAATTTAATGGCTTCGAACATGGGAACACTACAAAAAACGATCAATTGTACTTCTCACATCCTCTAGTTCATCGAAAGCTTCTTAAAAACCTTATAACCACTTGATAAGTCTACTAAATCCTCGCAGTTATAATGCTTGACTCAATACCTTTGGTGCATTTATGTAAAGTAGATTAGCTGCCACTTGATTACTTAATGAAGTTGAGGACTTTCAACATCATCAACATTGTAGTTGAACGATATCTTTTGAGGTATAAATATGACATTTGACATCGCACTAATCCGGATAGTTCTAAAAATAAGAGTACATTTTAGATACACATAAAATTATGCATAATACACTCATTCAGTGAAAGGAGTTGACAGAGTAAGAAACGATAAGGTGTACTGTAGGCTGAAGAATTTCTATGAGGTCACGAATGCATCAAAATGAGTACATCACTAAAATTTTCAATGTTTAGGTGATTCCTCAGTTTTGTTGCTTTGTGTCCTGTTTTCCTCTGTAAACAAATAGATACAAATAATGAGTTAAATGTTCTAATTTGTTACGGTGGACATGATTGTGTAAAAAAAGTATATAATTTTATATTTTCCTCAATTCGACCTCGACATGTATTTCTGATTGTAGAAGGGATAAGAACTATTCATTTCAGCAAAAATGAATGTTATTTTTCCCAATTTTCCTCAATATGTTTAAAGAAATGGAATGCTTTCAGTCCCGCAATTTTTATCAGTGCTTTTTTATTTTTGTAAAATTTGCATTTGTAAAGTAAAAGCTTCGAGTAAACACGTGAATGATTCTAATATGAACGGTCATTTCCAGTTCGGTTATCATTCGTTAGCGTTTTTTCTCTGCGAAAATCCACAATTGCCTAGTTTTTTTTTTTTGAACGTCTTGCTATAGGCGATTTGTTATAATCTGGAGACGTGTCATTATGAAAAACATTAGCATCTTGACGGATGTGATAATGATGATGGTGATGATGATGATCACCTTGAATGCTGATGCCATTATCGATAACGACTACAATCCTATTGAAGCTGAACACACATCCATGGAGATTTCACATGCCTCCGAGCATTCTTTCAAGCTAATACGTCATAGGTACGTGAAGGATCGCAACGCATTGGTTTAATCTTTTGGTATTTATTTATCATTTCCTTTATCAACTATGAGCGGTCATAACGCTACAGAAGTTAGATCCTCAGACGGGAATCCAATCTACAATTGCTAGAAGTCGATTTGAGTTCCGTTTGAGGATTGTAATTTTGAGGTATCACGTTGAAGTTGAATACGTGGCGTAAGTTACAAGGACTGTTCAAAGCCAAACCTTAACATTTTATAAATGCCCAATATTGTAATATTTATATCACTAGCAATTTTAATACTTTTTTATACTTAATATTAAATAATATTATTCCTATAGAAAAATATATCTACTTTAAGAAACTGCACTCGGGACACGGATATTATCGATAAGCTGTTGAACGGTACTGGTTATAATAAATTTCGAATACCAGGTTGGTTGATAAGAAAGTGATTTTCTTTGTCTTATAGTTCTTAGAAGTTTTTTTTTCCAAACTTTTTCATGCGTTGTTACTCTTCGTGTTCGAATTTTTTCCACTATGTTAACGGTAACGATATCTATTAAGCTATTGTTGATCTACTATCACTAATGATTAAATACGCAGTGGTTAGATTACTCACAGTAACACGAATGCTTGAGTACAGTACACCTGAGTTCGAGTGCACTCGAGGCAAGCACAAATCCAATCTTCACGGGGTTTGTGGATGAATGCCAAACGTTGTTTAGTAATCTGGAACGGCAAGCGGCATTAAATTGGCAACAGAGTAACTTAGTCTCATCCTCCCCTCCCTCTAACCATTGTATAGACCGAACCCATTCATATCCCAAACCGAATGGTTAGCGTATCTCCAAAAATCGATAGATCACGCCACTGCTGCTTTTATACTTCAATGATGAGTATATCCTTTCTAAGATAGATTTAACCAGTCATTTGAATGGAATAGCTTAAAGCAGTTACTGTAGTCTGCACTTAGCTTACGGTGTGTTACGATGATAACTCTGATCTCATCAGATATTCAAACCAGCCTATAATGAGTCCATCGAGTTTCGGATATTTCAACGCTTGTAACTAATCAATACAAGTATGAATTTTGAAAAAAAATATAATTATTCTGATAAGATGTGTTTCTATTTTGATGAAGGTGTTTATAGAAGACGAAGGAATGACAGTTTATGTGGAGATATGGATTCAGGCAATAACGTCAATTGATGAACTCACTAATGATTTTGAAATGGATATCTATATTACTGAAAAATGGCTTGATCCAGCTTTAAATTTTGAAAATCTATCACCATGTAAAGGTAAAATGATTTATATCTTATCATCTAATCGAAATCTCTTACATATTTATCGACAGGGTTTCCATAGGAATCGATTGAATCATTATCAACCTTGTTTATATTATATTAGTTTAGTAAATAATGCATACCTTAATTCGTTTGTGCTTAACTTCCAGGAAATCTTTCATTGAGTCATCAAGTATTGGATCGGCTATGGACTCCGAATAGTTGCTTTGTAAATAGTAAAATTGCACAAATACATGAATCACCATTCAGGTACTCAATCAATAACATATTGATTTCTGTAGACAATTTATGTGTGAAATTACAGAAGTGTTTTCCTGATGTTATTTCCAAACGGTACTGTAATGGTCAATTATCGTGTACGGGTTAAAGGACCGTGCTCATTAGATCTTAGCAATTTTCCTTTAGATTTACAAACATGTGGATTAATCTATGAGAGGTAAGAGATTTCATTATTTGAAATGCTTAAGTGTTCGTTCATTTCTAGTTAACAATAGAACAAAAAATGTTCTTAAAAGTATCGTAGAAGAATTAGAACGTCATGAAAAAGCTTTGCATCCTCATTACAGTATTTTACAGCTTCAACTACAATAATCAAGAGGTACGTATGCGTTGGTCGAATATCGAGGAACCAGTGAGGCCAATGGCACAAATTGTTCTACCAGATTTCGATCTTTTCAAAATTACTGCGAATCGAATAGAAGAGGTTCGTTTCTATATTTGACATAAATTTTAGTCATTATTTTTAGTAAAAAAAATGGTAGAAGTGACAAGTTAATAATACCCAGTACTTTTAGCCTTATCCGGCAGGTATGTGGGATGAACTCCATATAATGATAATGTTTGAACGACGATTCATTTGGTTCTTTATGCAAGCGTACCTACCTACATACTTAACAATTTTTATTAGGTAAATTTGATCTACCTTGTTATATTCTAGTAATGAATCCAATAAACACATATATTTAGGAAACTCTGTCAGAAATGAAGGTGTTTTTTTCTTAATGACAGCTACTTTTTTCCCTTCTAATATTTCATGCTAAGTAGATCTACATCAAACAACACCTACCATAATGTTTCGAAAATATTTGTTTTCGAATCATCCAGTACATTGAACACTTTTGGAAGCCATAGAGTTGTTGTAATACGAACGTCCGAATTTGTGTACACAAGTTCGTGGACACTCCTTCACCTACCAACCTTGTCATCTCTTCGGGATCAGATTGATCAGCGTTAAAGCTCATCTTATCACTAGCAAACATTGAATATGAGATCATGTGTTGCAAATAGTTAATACGGATTGCTTACCCCAAGTCAACCTCAATACCAGACTCGCATCTAATCCACGATGTTACGATGAAAATAAAGGCATGGCGCATTCCACGATTGGTTACCACCAAAACTTGGACATAAAGGAAGCAATTGTAGAAATTATGAATTAATGAAAAACTAACCATTTGACCAAGCAGGACATAGGTATGAAGCTGAACGAGAGCTTATGCCCTCTACCAATGAAAGAAATTCAGTTAGCTACTACAGAACAGGGAAGGCTGTGATTTCTCATTTTGAATAGTTTGGTGTAAGAAAAAAAAGAAGAAAAACAAACATGCAAGCTTTTGATTACGACAACAACATTTTCTGACTGAAGACCAATACAAAAAGTATTTTGTAAGTAATAGTACCATGAGCTTAAGTTAGTTAAGCTTAAATCGATGAATTACTACAAACGTAAAGGAAATGGTCCTGTAATATATCGTTTGAAATTATTCAGCTCTATTCACGGATCGTTACGCAATCGTCAGCTTGCATCGCAGATGCTTATTACTAACGCTCATATTCGTCTTATCATATGGTATATTAAAAGAAGAAATGAATCTAAATTGATCATGAGAGATCGATTGTTGAAGGACCAATCTTTTCCATTAAGTCAAACAAGATATATTTCTGGAATTAATGACAAAGCCTCAAGATATAGTGAGAAAAGTCACTAAGGTCTCTATCCGTCCTCTCATGAATACTCAACCAAAAGCTTTATATTCCTGGATATTTCTGAACAGATCGAAAACGATATTTGCTTTATTACTATTTGAGAACAGATAGAAAATATTATTGAGAAAATGATTTCTTGTCTCACACCAACGCTGTCTTCAACTAAGTGAAAACTCTACCAATTATAAGAACGTACTGGAAAACAAGCGCATAGAAGCTTAATGTGTCTAGCGACAAATGCAAGACATAAGTTGTCATTGATTAAGTTTCACAGGATGCCAAGTTCATGTCAATCTAGTCAAGTACTTGACAAAATGTCCTTAGATGTAATATGCGTTGCTACTGGGTTACCAAACGAAACAAAGTCTGAATGATCATTCATTTGAGCAGAATACAGTTAAACGACTACAATCCTCCAAGTTCGACGTGAGGACAACTGAACCTTAACATTATAGCTTCGATATTATCGAAGTGAGATTCGTACGAAAACAAAGGATAAGCTTTTTACACTTCATATGCACCTTTTGAAACGAAACAAGCACCTATGTATTCGACACACTAATTCACAACATTATTCTACAACAAAAAAAAGCATAACAATTTCATAACGATGGTGCCAAGATTTCCGAATCCATTGAGATCGATTCATTGAATTGATCTACGTCAATACACGTAGATTTGCACTTGGGTATGATAATTTATGCACTTAGAGTTGTGTAAGATTTTCTTTGTTCTGCTGTGAGTTCAGTTTTTAGTTGGGTTTCGTTTGCACTGGGACCAAGAGCGATTCCGGCACGAACCATGCTTGGCGTCAACGCTCTACTAGCTATGATTTTTCAATTCGGAAACATTATGCGAAATCTTCCAAGAGTTTCTTATATCAAAGCAATAGGTAATGTAATTTTCCTCTTTCCAAGTAATCTTTCTCCTCCAAATTAATAACTTCTTATTAGTGGATTAAATTATTGTGACCATTTAGTTCAACATTCACCACTCATTTGATACAAATTTGAGCTAATCAAGAATCGCATATTTTAGATGTGTGGATGCTTGTATCAATGACGTTTATATTCTGTAGCTTACTCGAGTTAGCCATAGTCGGCTATAAAGTACGAGACGAGCATAAGCTATCCGGTAGAGGAGTTACCAAGAAAGCAAAGGTATAACAAGCTAAAATCAACAGCTACAACCGTAGATCATCCTTTAACAAACGGATGTCTGTTGATTTCACTCTGTTCAGAGTCTATCAGAAGGAGCTCCACGAGGTAATTCGTTCTATGAAAAACGATTCATGTTTCCACCTGGATGTAGTGCAACCAACTCGGTAACAAAGGTATGACTTATCGCTTCCAGTATACTTCAGCAATTGTTGATTTTTCGAACTCATTTGGAATGCATTGGAACTTTGTAGAAGAAACTGAAAGATATAATTTCATCGTTATTGATAACTTATCAATTGGATTGATTATAGTCTTATACGTCATGGCCCCCAGAAAAAATTGACTCAATATCAAGCATCATATTTCCTCTCAGTTTTTTTGTGTTTAACGTAAGTTCTTAAGTTTTTATTTTTAGTTTTTTTTTTAAGATATTATACTCTTTTATTGTTGAGTCAATTGTGAAATCAAATGCTTAACTCATTTTTTCTTTCAGATTGTATACTGGTCTTACTACATACAACGGAAGCAAGAAATATCTGATATTATGCAAAAATTATGATACAAACTTCGATAATTTGTTAGGATCCAAAAATTAAAGATTGTTTTATATTGTGCTTTCAATTTTATTGCATGTTTTGTTTGTTATATGAATATTTCGATGCTTTATACTTAACATATAATGAACGAGCTTTTTCTTAAGGTGAAGATATTTATTTGTCTTTTGCTTATTTTGTTTTCATTCCGTAACCAAGTTTACTTCCTTGCAACGCATACCTTATGACAATGATTCATCGGATATTCAATTACTGAATAGAAAACTGAAAAGAAAATAACATGAAAAGACACTTGAATAGCACCTCAATTTCAGTAAGCAATCAGAGGTACGTAGCATGGCGGTAAGTGACGCTGCTGTTATACGCAAACGCATCATGGCCGCACGCCAACTTTCCTCCTAAGTCCGTGTCATCCCTCGAGGTGATAAATTGAAACCAGGAGATTCTGAGTAGGATAAACCGCAATTACACACGAAGCACACATTCAATCACCTCCACAATATTATATTGAACACGAACGCGTAGACGCATACCACAATAGGGATTTCTGAATGTGCCAAAGCGTATCTTGTCACAATAAATAATATACACTCCAGAACGTTAGAAGTATCAATTGCATCTCAATATACACAACATAACCTTCTAACTGGCAAATATAACGTTATGAGATTTACATTCATCCCGACGTTTTTTACCGTTTAATATCACCATAAGATTTAGTATTTAATGTAGTACCTTCTGATTTTACTTGTTTCTCTCATACGAACATCAACAATTCTGAATATAAACTACTTTTCTCTATATAAATAATTAATAAACTCTAGCGTTGATCAATCTCTATTTCGTGATGCGCGTGCGCACTCGTGTTCAACGTCACATAATGGAGGTTGTTGAATACGAACCTGGTCTAAACAAGGACTTGAGATGACCACTCTTCATTGAATTATTGCTGCTCATCTTAGGCAGAATCCGGAAGGATGGCGGACTTGATAGATCTGAAAGTCATTCGGGCTTACATATTATTGTGACACCTTCACCACTGCGGCACGCAACCCCAAATAAGTGATATTTCAATTAATTGATAGGACAAGTAACCACGTAACTCATGAATTGATACACATAGTTATATGGAATCCTATAAAAAGAAAAATTACTAGTTGCTTAAGAAGAATGTTTCTAATTCCATCGAAGCAGATAAATATCCTGACCGCATCGAATTTAGATTTGGATTCCTCGCCTTTAATTCCATAGCTATGGTTAAGTGGATGAGATCTTAATATAATGTAGTTATTATGCTCAATACCTCATTTCAAACTTGAGAATTCATAATACGAAAAGATTCTGTCATGAAGATATTCTCGAACTTTTTTCAAGCACTATTCAGCCTTTTTTAATCATAACATTACCAGTTTATATTATTATCATCTATAGAATCTTTTAAGTGTTTTACAATTTTAACATGTAGGGTGTATGTAAGATAAAACAGTAGTTGATTCAAATTTTAACGTAGCTTGTTTTCAGAAGAAAAGTCAGTTTTTCAACGTTGGTAGACGTTCTTATATCCCCACAACAAATAAAAGATATTGGTCTATTAAAAAAACAGCCTGATTGCACCAATTTTGGCAGAACTTCTATCTTTTCACAGGAAATTTGCCTTCTGTACATAACGAAATAGTTAACTGTACTATTGACGTCAAATCTGCTCAGTAATAGCTGATTGTGATGGATGTTTCAAGATGGTCATGTAATGGTTCAACAATCTTTATCTAGGATAGATGCGGACGCCAAGTGCCGAGGATATCAAGAATGCTTGGTCTGGTAGCCCTAGTTTCCACGAACTGAAGCAGAAAGACAAGTGAGTAAATGTTGTTTCTCATGAGCTTTTGTCGAAATTGGCTGCGTTTTACTGGTTCATCGTCGTCATAGTATGGGAGAGGTTACTAGGATGGCTTACATAATTCATTGTTTTAGTGTACACTTCTGTATATTTGTTTAAATATATTGTGTACATACTTGGGGGATGTCTACACGCGTATTGCGAACCGCGGGACTCTTCTATTCGTTCCATTCTCGCGCTACTGTTGTCTATGGCGGTGACCTGCTGCGTACCTGGTGAAACTGGCTTCGTTGGTGTAACTCTAGTTCTCTGAGTTCTTGAGATAGTTCTGCGTTCTTAGTCTTTGCCACAGACAGGGCCTTTATGGTAAGGGGGATTTGCTGCTAGGTAAATTTGTAAATGTGACGATTTCTACATCATTAATTAAGATCAACTTAATGTCCATATAGGTGCATGTGTCTGAATTCATCATTTAGGCTCGTACCAGTCAATGGGAAAAGAAATATTTTAATAACAGCTGCACTTCCATATGTTAATAATGTACCACACTTGGGTAATATAATTGGATGTGTTCTGAGCGCAGATGTCTTTGCAAGGTTAGGTGTTTCTGCATGTTTCAGACAACGATTTTTTTACAATGAGATTTGCCTACCACAGCATATTTACTATAATTTGTGAGTGACCTTCCAGGTATTGTCGTATGTGTGGATATGAAACTTTGTATGTTTCTGGTACAGATGAGTATGGCACCGCTACAGAAACAAAAGTAGGTCAAAATCATTGTATTCGAAGTGATTTGACCCTTTATGTAATTGTTTAAGGCTTTACTAGAGGGCTTAACACCTCAAGAGGTATGTGACAAATATCATGTCATTCACAAGGCAATTTATGAATGGTTCAATATAGAGTTTGATATATTTGGTCGAACGACTACGCCGCAACAAACTGAGTAATTCAAGATTTTCTTGTTATGTTTCACGAAATTTTTACAGGTTTTTGTTATACATAATATTTTAGGTTAGCACAAGATATTTTCCTAAAGCTATATGAGAATGGTTTCACGTCTTCTTCTTCCATAGACCAGCTTTATTGTCAGAAATGTGAAAAGTAGGTTATATTACGTTTGTAGATATTTGGAATCAGATCTCATAATAAGAAATGCTAAAATGCTCAGGTCTCCTTTGATTGATTCAATTGGATTAATAATATTATATACCACTGTTCTAATTAATCTGGGTTACTTTTAATTATATGTTAAAATATTTCCAACTTTTCAGTCTTGCAATAATTTTGTGGTCAGATAATCTGTCTGTTGTTGCGAGAAGATTTTTATTTTCAAACAACATGTCAACTTATTGCGGTTTATAAGAGATTTCTAACCATCCGTATTTGTACTTGTTTAAATTTATTGCTATTTCTTACCAGCTAATTTGACGTTTTAGAAGTCAGCAATATGACATCCCATTCATATCGCTTCGGCATTCATTTCTTCACAAGTACAGAAAATTAAAACATTAAGATATTATATATTAAGATGAGGCTCGTCAATTTTTTGTAAATCTAAGATTCCTCGACGGACACAGCTGTTACTTATTATGAGTCTAGTGGTGATGGATCTTTTCCTACACCAATTCATGCATACATCGAGGAATATACTCTCCATGGTAATTCTTATTGTGAATAACAGCCTAATTATGCTGAAGAAGAAAAAGTGCTCTTCAACATACTACGTTATTATTCTATTTTCCACGATACTATCATGAGGTTTTATGTATAGCTATGTATTTTGTTGTACAAATACAATATATTTATTAAATAGCAATAATACTGCTTATTTTTATTTGTTTTACATATGGCGAGAAGGAATTTAGTATTGTCTATAGCTGCTGCATGATATCCATTCAGTACTAAATGATAAAAGCTTTTTCTGCGGTTATGATACAGCAACTGTTTTCCACCAATCATGATGTGTTATAGTGGTATGATGTTGATATCCACGTTTTTGAACGACCTCTAAAAACTCGAAGCCTCAGAAGAAACCCTCGATCTTCAATGCGCAGATTTCTAACTCGCGTCGCTATCGACGATATTACCAAGGTCCTTATTATGTGACCACTCAATGTTTCCTTGATCCTTGATTGTAACATATTATTCGCCCGTTAGCTGATTCGATTTATTTGCCAGTATCGGCATTGCACCTAGTCACGCTTATAGTTACGTGAAAAGTTTTAGTATTATTAATTTTTTTTCTATTCTCTATCAAATATTATATTTAGCAATGACATGATATTGATACACACGTTTTCGAGTTTGTGAGGTCTCAAAATTGTAACTATCCCAAAAACGTGAGTCACGGTATGGTGTTTGCACCTAGAACAAGGCTATGATCCATTGATAACTACTGATATCATTGATATCTGCTATTAACGCATATTTAGGTTTTTGGCTGATAGATTCGTCAACGGAGTCTGCCCTTTTTGTGCTTACGATGATGCACGAGGCGACCAATGCGACGGATGCAGTCGTCTTGTCAACGCTGTTGAGTTAAAAAGTCCGAAATGTCACCTTTGTGGCAATGAACCGAAAGCGAGTTATTCACTTTTAATCTCTTTAGTTAAGTTTTCTCAATTCTTCTCTTTAGGTGCGGAAATCAACGCACATTTTCTTGCATTTGGATGCTCTTCAGGCTGGTAGCTACATTATAAGCGCCACATTATTTTGCATACTATTATTTAGTTAGGTACGAATTTGAAAACTTATGTAATTTTCACATCTCATGTTTAAGAATGAGGTTCGCGACTATGTGGAAAAAGAGATATCAAAGGCAGACACACGTTGGTCATCAAACGCTATTGCTATTGTAAAAGGATGGATTAAGGTTCAAATTTTTTTCCTTTAATGTACATAGTCGAGTTTTTGAACGCGTTTTAAGAATGGTTTGGAGAAGAGATGCATAACTCGTGACCTCAAATGGGGTACAGCAGTTCCACTGGATGGATTTGAGGATAAGGTTGTACTGCAGTTTTCATTTAATTTAGGATTTTAGATAAGTCAATTCTTCATATTATAGGTTTTTTATGTATGGTACGATGCTCCTATAGGATATCTTTCGATTACTAAGTGTCTTGTTGGGGACAATTGGACTAAGTGGTGGAAAAATCCAGAAAATGTTGAGCTGTTCAATTTCATTGGCAAGGTTGCATTCTATCCGTTTAATTGTGGGGTTTAAATTTAGCTGAGGCTCATTATGTTATGTTTTCTGCTTCCAGGATAATGTTGCATTCCATGGTGTTATGTTTCCTTGCACACAACTTGGTACGAGAGAAAAATACACAATAGTGAATCACGTGTGTGCTACTGAGAACTTAAATTATGAAGATGTAAAGTTCAGGTATCCATCCACAGAATAGAGATTTTGTTTGCAATTCGGGCATCATTACTGTTCATAATTCGTCTCTGTTTAGCAAGTCACGCAATACAGGTGTATTCGGTGATGACGCAAAAAATACCGGTATTGAAGCTGATGTCTGGAGGTTCTATTTGCTTTATATAAGGCCGGAATCTCAGGACACATCGTTTAGTTGGGAAGATTTTGCACTAAAGGCAAAAGAGAATTTTTTAGATTCGTAGTTGGATCCATCGTAATACTACTTATGTATTAAGGTAAACTCGGAGTTGCTTGCAAATTTTGGAAATTTTGTGAATCGAGCTCTATCCTTTCTTAGCAAATATTTCGACGGTATAATGCCAGAAATGCAACTTGAAGATTCTGATTTGGAGTTCTTAATTGCAATTCAGGTGTGATTTTACACAAACGCTAATTCATTAGGTTATCTTATAGTTCTTTTTTTTTCGCACTAGAAATGGAGTTATTGCCAAAATCTGTGGTATGTTGAAAAATGAAAGAATCGAACACTGATTTGAGTCCAGTTTTAATTTGAAAGCTTTTATTTTTCCGGGGTCGCTAAATTTGTATAAGAATAAGGAGCTCTGATTTGCTAATGAGAGATCAATCTGCTTTTATTTATGCTTAGATCAAAATTGCATCCAGTTACCACCTCATCAAATGAGCGATAAATCACCATCCTGATTTATTAATTTAACATAGTTAAAAACAAATTTAAGGGCTATTCTGTGGAGTGGGCCAAATTAATGGAGTCAATTCACCAGAGGGACGCTGTCCGAACTGTATTAGCGATGTCCCGCAAAGGTAACCAATATATGCAAGCTCAGCAACCTTGGGTGCTTATCAAAGGAAATGACGCAGAAAGGTGTGATTATTCCACAACTCGTTGCTGTATTAATTTTAAGAGGAAGTATTTGTTTATACAGTTTATTGCTTTTTACCGATTGCTGCTGACAAATAATGTTTAGAAAACGTGCTGGAACAATTATTGGAATCGCAGTTAACATTTCTTTTCATCTTGCTTTAGTCTTGCATCCTATTATGCCCGAGGTATTGTTGTATAGAAATATTGATTATTCTTGTTGTGGAATATCCAATTAAAGATTCAAGGTTTCCGCACGGATTAGAGCTCAGTGTGGATCAGATCGTCTACCAGCGTTTTTCACCTATCCTATCTCTTATCTGAAACCGGGGCATAAGATCAGAACGGTAAACATACTATTTATTTTTACTTATTAACCATAATTTCAAAAAACGGTGTTAATTATTTCAGATATTTTCATTTGGCGTTACGCGCTGTATTATTTCGAACTTTATACTTATTTTTAGCCAAAGCCTTTGTTTTTAAAAATGGATAGTGCAAAAATTTCCGAGTGGAGAGAAAAATTCGGTGGGGTGGCGTCCTGTAGAAATTCGACCCTAAATGTAGAAGGTAATTTCAATAAAATTTTCTCCTTTCCCCTTTGTTTTAAAAAGCTTTTTACGGTGGAATATCATACGTTAGGATTTGTCCATTACCGAGTAATTTCGTTTCGATCGTGTTCTCATTATTCGTGTACTGTTCCTGTACCTTGAACAATTCACTTTTGTCCATAATTTTTTTTCAAATCCTTTGTTTCAAATCTACTTTTTTCTTTCTTAGGATTTTAGCAATTTTAAATACGACGAAAAGGTTTCGAAAGTTCTCTAATTATTATCAGACAGCTTGAGCTCGCTGTCTTTTAGGTTTCGGACGTGCGCCTGCGTTTACGTCAGGAACTGTTAATTATTCGACGACTCACTAATGCTTCTTTCACCAATTCTTATTTTTTCGGAGCAGGTGGCTTTATTGCAGAACGAAGGCCTAAACGTGCAATTCTAATGTGATATTCTCGTTAAGCCGTCAGACCAATATTTTGTTCCTTCTTCCCGATCTCATTTTGTTTTTTTTTCTTCTAATTATTGCTTTTTATTCCAATTTTATGCAGTCCTTCTTGTTTACTCATTCCTACTTGATCTTGCTGATCTCCACCAGTTTTTCCTGAAGTCATCCAACCGAATTATTTTATTGCTTCCCTAATGTTACTTTTTTCAATAATCTAGTCGCAGTATACACGTACCTTCATTTACAACAACTTGGCTGTTAGTCTGTTAATCTTATTTCCAGGTAAAACAAATCTATCTCAAAAAGTGATTGGTGAGAAGATGATGTCAAAACTAGGCAGCATGACACAAAAGTTGTCAGATGCAGCTGTAACAAGTGTTTTCGATCAACTAGCTATGAATCAAAAACAGATTTTGGAATTGTATGAAGCTACACTGGAGAAATTCAATAAAGCTCGTAAGTTTTATAACTATAATGTCACAAGGTTTCCTGTAGATGAATTGATTCTATGTGAGTCTATGACATTTCAACACCATTTCCAATGAACATAACATCAATGCAATTTTGTGTAGTTGTTACAAAGTGTTATGAGTAGATTAATAGCACTCTCGGGGCATATTGCTTTTGATTCCTCAGTGCAGTTAAGAGTGTAACAGAGCATAAAATCAAACTATATCATTTCTATACCTCTCTTATACTAGTGAATTAGTGGTTAATTAATGTCCAGATGAATTATTGTTTTCTTTTTCTGAAGACGTCTCGTATTTAACAGTCTCGAGGAAAAATAGATACAGTATTTGATAGATGTACCACACAGTAGCAGTGTATACTGATTTAACATAGCACTTTGAATTTGAATATCTTTTAATATATTCAGAGGTGAGCTTACTATTTCGTATTTGAAAACATTTTTGTGATTTTTTTAAACTTCTGTCACTTTCGGTTTTAACTTAGTGGATCGAGTTTTCTGTTCTTTAGCGCTACTATACTGATTTGTGTTGTATAATCGTTTTTTTATTGTTAGGTGATTTGTTTGTGGCTCGTAAAGGTGCCGAACTTGAGGAATCTGTGACTAAGCTTCAAGAAGAAGTGGAGACAGTTCGACAGCAATTGGTAGATGCCGAAACTGCCGCAGGAAGTACGAATAATGTCTATACAATGTTTTTAATCAATAGGTCTGAGTGAAAATTACTTTCTTGTGATGTTTTGTGCTTTTTCAGTAAAACAGTTCTACACAACAGTACCAGCAAAGGCTACAAACTATCTTGACTCGAAATTTTCGCAAGAGAACTCTTCGGATACAACAAGTGTGAACTTATCAAAACAGTCTACTGAAAACCACTTGCAAGCCATAGCCTCTGTTAAGAAGAAAACTGAGAGTTCGTTCTTACCTGCTTTGCAATGTATTAGTTTGTAGTTTTGATACAATGTATTCACCTTATATAAATCACCTTTTCTTAATTTATTATAACAAGCACTGATGTGATTGTTAATTAGATTTGTTAGCTGATGACAGCATTGACGTTGGGCGTCTTGATCTTCGTGTTGGTCGTATTCTTAGTTGTGAGAGACATCCGGATGCTGATACACTTTATGTTGAACAAATCGACGTTGGAGAACCTGCACCGCGAACAGTTGTATCAGGATTGGTTAATCATGTTCCGCTTGAGCAAGTTGGTTGAATTATAAATGATTTTATGATTACCGTATATGCATAACATTTGATGTAGCAACAATATATGAAGCTCTATTGTTTTACCATTTTTGCTTTTAATTGGAAAATTTTAATTCTGAAATGATTAAACCAACTCATTTATGCTCATACATTGGATCGCTGGTTGTTGTTTGAGAGAATTTGCAGCTTTCTTGGTACGAAACGCATTTTGCTTCACATTACTAGGCATAGGCACTCATGACACTGTATTCTAATTTGTTTTATCACTGGTGTGTATAATTTTGAGGATAGGTACTACTTCATGGATTATTTTTCATTGTCCATGATAAATTATGTTTTGGGAAGGTGGAATATAGCTGCTGATGTTATGTCATTGCGCTTGACGAAGAAGCTGTGTGACTATGGACAGATATATCTCGTGTAGAATTCCAGGACAGAAGCGACATCCATAATCGATGCCTTACAGTTGCTGTGAAGTGGCTTATTTCTTGGTAGGATTTCTCACAGAAGAACTGTCATGTGTGTTGCAAATTAGAAGGAATTTTGAAGTTGTGAATATTATAAATTATCTTATTCGTGACGCTAAACTGAATGATACCTGTTTGTTGCTCCGAAGTCTGTTGTAGTCAGTGTGTTGTTCTTCAGGTGTTTTAAGTCACTTCTGACATTAATATTATCAATAATACCAATAATATCGCTCACGTGTATAAAATTTGTGTTTCTAGTGGCGGTTGGGCATATACGTACAAATGATCGGCTTAGTCCTTTGATCTTTACACAGCTTCTTTTGATCTTCAATAACAACAGATTTCATACTTGTTCTGCCAAACGCTGCAGTAGCGAAGACTTTCTTGGATTTGAGGAAATTGCTTCTATCGTAGTTTAGAAAGTACTACCCGGCGTTATCTTGCAGATTTTTTAATGGGGGCTGCTTATTTCCGTTATGGCCATCTCTTCTTTCTATTGATAAATGAATTGTGGCTTTGAGTTACATGTGGCGAGTTATGACCACTACTTTTCAGTCGTACGTTTGCAGTATTTGATCTAATCGACATACCGAATGTAATTTTCACACACACATGCACACCATTCTTGAATGTACTTATGCACATAGAAAACGTATGAGTCGATAGAGCACACTAAAATTAGGTAGTAGTCTATCTAATTTGGGTCTCTAATTTTTTGTATCAACCTTTTGGGCCGCATAGTGCGCATTCAGCACTATGCGGCTAGGAATTCTTCAAGAAAGAGAATCTAGTATAATAATGACAAAGTCAGTAATATTGTAAACATATATCATCGGATGCTTCACTCAATGAAGTGCTACATATATGTGCAATTTTACGTGACCATTTGAGAATTCATTCAACATAATAAAAGTTATACTATAGAAAGTGTTTATAGATGCAAAATCGTCTCGTTGTGGTTTTGTGCAATTTGAAGCCGGCAAAAATGCGTGGCGTAGAATCTCGAGGAATGGTAATGTGTGCTTCATGCCCTGAGAAGGTGAGTTCGTTAATGTTTGAAAAAAAGTATGCTCCTTCACATTTGTGTGATTTATTTTCAGGTTGAAATATTGGAAGTCGACCAATTTGCCAAGCCTGGTACTCCTATTACTTGTCCTCCTTATCCACATAGGCCAGATGTTCAGTTGAATCCAAAGAAAAAGGTTTTTTCACTTTGATTTTTTATCTGAGTTTGTCTGACTTGATCCCATTATAAAGCATCCAGAAACCGATCTATTCAAGTTGTAGTAGCTTGGAAATTTAGGTGGATTACATGTGTTGCTGTCTTTTGTAACAAAAACGCTTTGTTTTATCTTATTTGTACAGCAAACTATCGTATCAAAACGTCTGCTATCAGAGAATGTAGACTATGTATGACATAGGATTACTATGATATCTGTATGTAATTCTTGATAATATGACAATAGTATTAAAATTGCTGTGATTGAACCAATAAGATATCGCTCATCATGTCTGTCATGTTTTTTCTTCTTATTATTTATTGCATTTCAGATTTGGGAATCAGTAGCTCAGGAATTGAAAATGAGCAAAGAAGGATATGCTGTTTGGCGTAACAGTCCTCTTTTGGTTGACGGTGAAACGAAATTGACGGCACCTACACTGCGTGATGTTTTTGTTAAATAATAAGATATATATTATATAATAATAATAATGATTATGAATACTAGCAGCTATGTTATTGTTGTGTGCTGTTTTAGTTTCATAAGGAACAAAAATGGTGTTATTTGCTGTTTATTCTATAAACATGATTTTCTCTCACAATGTTTGTTTTCAAATCGTATTTGTTTTGTTTCTGCATTCACGGATTTTTAGCGTTAAATTAGTTTTGTGGCTCTCTTTATTGGAATAAGAAGATAAATATTTTATTGAGAATTGATGAGTATCGAAATTGTGTTATTATGTACAATTGAACTATTATTATCAGGCAAATATGGTTTCAGAAGTAGTTTTCATCATAAATCAACAGGAAAATCGTCCAGTATTTATGTTACAAATATTGAAAATTGGAAAATAGAGTATCTATGAAATGTGGTTATAGGTAATTTGTGTTTCTGATATGAATAGACTGCAGAATAATGGCGACAGAGTTCTCATATATGTGGTTTTCAATTAACTTTTAGTGTTCATGCCGAAAAGAAAAATTCCAAAGTTGTTAGGGCTTGAAGATGAACGATTTACTCATCTTCGGTCGGACCCCAAGTTTTCTGTGTTAAGCAGTCGAGAGAAAAAGGTGTGTTTAAGAACAATGAAGAACTCCAGTCCTAAATTGCGTTCCTATCTTGTTTTACCATTTGTCTTGTGAAGTTTTTATCTGCATGCTTTTTTGTAACTACTGATTTTAGATGTATTCATTTGTTTTCAAACTTATTTTTTCCTATTGGTTTTTTTTCCTCAATCACTGATTCAATTTACGGATATTTAATACCGATAACTATTCACTAATCTTCACATTTAGCTAGTGTGTTCAATCTATTAAATTTGAGCAATATACTCCTGAGGTTAATAGGCAGTTAACTATTCTGTCAATCGCTTATGATGAACAAAACATGTTTATAGGTACATCTTTCAATAATGATCACTTATGAGAATGAAAGCATACAGCATTACTTATCAAATTAAAACAAAAAGAAATATAATCTTATAGGGAACACAAGTCACATACGTATGCGACAAAACATGTGCGTTCTATTTGATGAGTTATATAAAATAGTAGAGTGTACTTACTTGGCGATTAACAGATTAAATGGTTGACAAATTGAGAGTCTCACATTTTCGTTTCTAGGACTCGTTGAGTAGATCAGTTGATATGTCTATGGATATTATCATGCTTGCATAAATACACGGTGATTTTTTCATGCAAATTGCATCGTACATCTGAATTAGGCAAGACTGATGTATTTATATGAATGAGAAATATACAAAAAATAATCTCTACTTTTCTCACAAAAGTATACTTTCTGTTCGCCATCAAAGAAAATTCAAATTCAAAACATGTATAACGATAAGACTTAAGATAAATGTAGCACACATATACATTTTAAAGACCAGAATACAAGCTGGAAATATTGTGCACGAAAATCTATTTTGATTCATTATGGACCATTTGCCGCTAGTTACTTCTCTGAACTCTAACATTATTGATCTCTTTCGGGAAATCAGGTGTGTGTTCCACTAGGGTAATGATTTGCAGCATTGAATAACAAAACAACATAAGCATCACTATCAATTTTATGTCAGGCGATAGATTTTTTCCTAAGCATTGTTAGTTGTTTAGGTCGCTAAGCACGGATCGCTTATTAAGAATTATCAGGTGGTTAAAATATTACTAAAAGGGTTGTGAGTTTTACAAATTAATAGATGTTAGTCGCTCTGGTAACTTCATATACCTAGAGATCTTAGTCTTAGTATCTTATCTCAGTATCTTAAACCATCCACCTCATTGTTTTGTTCCTTTGTTTGTAAATAAGTGAATGTTCATGGGAATCAAAATAGTATATTGTTTCCCATGAATTCTTTAGCTTTTTAAGCTAGAAATTCAAGAAAGTTAAAATTATGGATAATAGGCGAATTCTATAAGGTCGATCCCTGTTTAATAAAAAGCATAGGTAATAAGTAGTCGCTGAGCTTTGCTTCAGAAAAGCCATTGTTGTACCATCTGATAACAAATTAGATCCTTCCGATAGTTCACTGTAATTTCTATCACAATATGTTTTCTATAAATGATTGGTTTGCCGTTGTGCATAAAATATCGTTTGCAGAATCTTCGCGTTTTTGGAATTGTTAACCAGTCTCTGGTTTGCTTTCTAATCAAAGAATAGTAATAGTTAAATGATTCATTTAAATTGCCATATTGCTCAAACTTTCTGTATTTTTATATTTTGTATTTTGCAAGTTATAGGGCACCGTTTAGGTTACGATAGAAAAACGATTTGCAGCTGCACTTAAAGACAAGAAATTTTCATCTAAAGCTCATGTTGACAAGAGAGGTCGGACATTGTTTAGAACGAAAGGTAGATTACCACTTATCAAGAAAGTAGCTTAAATCTTTTAGTCTTCAATGGGTTTTTCAGGAGACCTTCAAAATTTGTATGAAATACGAGACAGCGATGAAGAGGAACTTAATGATTCATCTACAAGCAATGGCAGAATTGACAAAAAAGAAAGCCAGAGCGATAAACATGTTTTGGAATACTCGAAAAATAATAATTCTAATTATGACTGCTCTTCTAATGGTAATGACACAGATGAACATGATGGGAAGCAGAAAGAAAAAACTGCTACAAAGAACTGTGATGACGAAAGTCCTTTGAAGATGAGTTTGTAAACGTAAATAGTTTGTTTATGAGTCTACATCTTCGTCTTATATATTTTAGATAGACCTTGCTCGCGGTGAGGGTAACATTTCTTCTTCAGACGATGATTCGGACTGGGATTGGGAGAGCCATGAATTTGATCAGTTAGAAATTGATCTGGCTCGTCTTGACCAGTCAGTCTTTCTTTTGCGTATAACCATGATCTCAAACTAGCCAATAATTTTTTAATTAGTTGACGTCACAATTTTTTTGACTATTTCTAACTAGTGTCCTACCAAGTTCATTTGGTTGCAGAACTAATATCAAATCAATGTTCTATCAAACAGTATGCATCTGACTATAGTTGTGACAAAAAGAAATAAATCTGTATATTGATTTGAAATGTTAATAGAGATGCTGAACAAGTAGAATGGGCAACTAATCGTATTGCTGCTTGTAATATGGATTGGAATTTAGTTAAATGTGAAGATTTGATGGTGCTAGCTAAATCATTCGCGTGAGTCATGAATTTGTTTTTCTCGATAATTCTAGAACATTTTAGGCATTGCCGTATCCAGATATTATGCCATATACACATAATTAACCCACCAGTTCATGTTTATTCGCTTTGTAGCCCACCGGGCGGTTCGATCTATCGGATAACTATTTACCTATCTGATTTTGGAGCTACACGACTTGCTGAAGAGGACAAATATGGTCCAAAACTTCAACTCAGCAAACCAATTGAGAAATATGATAGTGAAGAAATTGACGAGTGTGTTCTTAACGTGACTTCAACTCTTACACGTATATCTGATTGGTTTTTGTAATTATTACGCTTATTTGTTCACTTAGCAATATAGCGTTCTATTACTAATGTGCATGAGATCATAGTATTTAGTGAAACGAGGTTGGCGATGAGAAAATACCAGGTTGAGCAGTTGCGGTACTACTATGCCGTAATTGAATGTGATTCAGTAGAAACGGCAATGACAATATACGATCAATGCGACGGCTACCAATTTGAATCAAGTGATCTCAAAATGGATCTTCGTTTTGTACCAGAAGGGATGGATTTCGATGTGAGACATATTTGACTTATTACTTCAAAGCGCTAACACTTTTTCCTTATAGAAGGAAAGAATCAAAGAAGAATTGTCTGAGGAAGATGTTAACATTTCCAAATATAAGTCAAAGGAAAAAGTGAGTCTTTGCAAAATGTTTTTATTGGCTATTCCCTTAAGTTTCAAATTTCATATAACTTTAACTATTATCGTTTTGTACAAAGCTCAAATCGGCGGTGACCCAAACGAATGCGCGAATAGCCTGGGATGAAACAGAGGAATTGCGGTCAAGGAAATTTGCAGAAGCCTTCAAGTCTGAATTCCTTTTTATCATCTCCTCTTCTGTGATTTACTGTAAATTTTCATTAACGTAAAATTGCAATATTACACGAGATAATGGTTGTGTTAATAACATTAATACTAATATAGTTAGAAACATGGTTGTTAGCTATTTGATTGCAATTGTGGAAATCACTCTGGAGCGATCTGATCATTTAGTAACTCTGATGAATGCTGCCCCGCAGACCTCATAGCAAGTTCGGATTCCGACGACGACTTCAACAAGCAGAAAAATCGTGATACGCTACTGTCTCTTCTTGATAATAATGAGACACATAATGAATTACAAGTATGTGATTCTATAAACGAATATTAATATTCCGAATAATTATGAATAATAGATCATAAAAACTGTTAATTTCAAATTATCGACGTTATCGACAGTAATGCAGTGAGAAGCTCATTTTATCATATTTATGAAGGTTGACTGGGATACTCGTAATGTAAATCAAGATGAAGTCGAAAAACATGGAAGTGAGGAAGAGATGGAAGATTGGGAAGGAGAAACATTTGCGGAAAATAATCAAAACAACGAATATGACAACGGTATAGGTGGTGGTCTAGAAAACGAACTAAGAAGTAAAAGGTAAAACGTTTTCATATATTTTACAAGCACACTTCTTCCTGTTTTTCATCACATAATAGTTAGGAATATTTAGAAGACTTATTTGCATAGTGCGCAACTGTCTTATTACATAACATACTAACGTATTTTTCAGAAAAATACATACCAAGCTTATCTGCAGAAGCGGAAACAGAAAAAAGCTGAACGCAAAGAGAAGTTGCGTCAACTACGAGAAAGCAAGCGTGATATGGTCAACACGATAAGTGAGCAGAATCAAACAAAACACAAAGTATAGCATTATTTTTATTTAATTTCATATGAATATAAATTCTTTCCAAGAACTACACCCCTCGGGATCAACTTATTACACTTCGAAAGTTGTAGAAAAGTCGTGCTATGGCGAAAGCTACAAAGGAAGGGGATAAAGCCGGATTGGTGGAAGCAGTAGCTAATGATGAACGTTTCAAAGCTTTATTTACGGATAGTGCATTCGCAATTGATCCGAGTTCTCGAAACTGCAAGGTATGGTCACGTAAATGAATACAAGTTCTCTTGTGACCTTCAACAGGTATTGTGTTTCAGGGTTTAACGATGATAGAGAGGCAGGTATTAGCTAAAAGGCAGTCTAAGGATTACACGGATGGGAATCACGTTGGAGATAATGAACTTATATCAAAATTAAAAAATAAGTCAACAAAGTGGAAAGGGTGGAGTTAACGTCCCCGATTAATCTTACGTTATTTACTAACAGGTTTCAGTAATATTAGTTTTATTTCCCAATATAAACCGTTCTATCTTAAATGCGTTGTCGCTGATGTAAAGATTTGATGTGACTGTCACCATATTTACAACATGTACGTGACCTCGCTTTTCTTTTTTACACTGTAACGATATTGATGGCTGATTTTCTAGCGTGTTTGGAGATCAGAGTCAGATCAGAAAAATTTCTGCATGTACATGAATGCCGTCAGGTAATCAGTCAATCTGAAAGGACTGAACGCATAAAAAAGGCATTTTTCAGATAAGCATCTCTCCAAATGCGCTATTTGTTGCTTTTTGACTAGGCTTACGTTTAGACTTATAACTTAATTTGTAAGCTTCATAAAATTGACAAGGGTGTGAGCAAAAATCTTTTTCATGAAAAAATCAAAAAGCGAGATCACTTCTGAGCTTGCCGTTTGGAACTACTATTACCGTAAAAAATTCGCAAATTTCGCAACCACGTAAGTTCAGTGAGATATTTAAGTAGAATAGAAGTAGTGGGAATAGTATAGTATGGTAGGAATATCTACTGCATTTTGTATGAATAAATAATCCAGTAATGAGGTATGAGGTGTTAATTTCATGTAAGCACTAGAACACTAGCACACTGAACGTAATTAGAGAAAAAAGAAATTCTCAACGATCAACATTCTTTTTAATTCCCTTTATAGATGACACGTCACTTTGTAAGTAGTTTTGTAAAGCTTCTACTCCATTCACGGTAACGTCGTCATCAACTTGAGCCTTCTTATCCAAAGCTTCTTCACTTTTTACCACCGAGCATCTCTTGCGTGGATTCCGTATCGCTTTGAATTCTTCGAGTGGGAATGTGGACTTCCAGACAATTTCTGAACAACGTAGCATTAATTTACATAAACACTACGACAAATAACGATACCGTTATGCCACTATATCATGGGAAATAATAACATTTATCTTCCTAACGAATCTAGTAGGACCAACAAGGCGTAGTGGTAGAAGGTGCTGCAATGATAGGCGGTAGTATAAGGTAGGATATATGCAGGAATGAGTGCGGGGACCTATGCCAATAAAGCTTTTCATCCCACAGAGTTTGATGGTTTCCCGTCAGAAAAAGTGAGTGTAAACAGCACTGACTTGGCAGGAGATTGGTCATCTCGAATCACTGTATAGGACGACTACCACTCAAACATTTTCATAATGACAGAAAGATAATGAATCGGTGGATAATCTCACGAGGAGACAGATAACATCAATGGTTACCTTTCTAATTTAGTGGAGGGAATTATTGCTATAATGATCAAACCTAAAAAAACGGTTTAACACAATAATTAGTTGAGGTCCGTTATGTTAAAAAAGCACTTCCATAGTTCTCATTAGAGTGAGATAAGACGTTAGCGCATTTTCATAAGGATTAATATTCAAGCTATTCTCACCTCTGCTTTGTTCCATATCATCGTCTAGTGAAATTCCAAGATAATTCAACACTCGAGTCATTACGTCGTCCACTAATCCATGAATCGCTAAATCCGCTTTTTTTTCCTACAATTATGAATGGGCATCAGAAGTCCTATATCACCATACTGATTTCAATACCTATGCTTCAGTAGTTCATTCTGTGCTGTACATTTCCATGTAAAAAACATTGACAAAAAAAAACCATAATATTGTTTAAACCGTACATGTTTTGTGACTTGCAAATTCACTGTAACCATCTTGCCACCATTCCGCTTTGCTAAAAGTGGCATATCACCAACGGGCTTAATTTGAAGTGATGTTCCCAGACACAGGGAAAGATCTGCATTCTGAAATATATGCCGTCAAATTTCGAGTTTTCAATGAAATTTCCATTTGGACTCGCAACATATGAACTCTTCTAGAATAGGAGTGGAAATATCTAGAACATTAGGTATGATCAGTCTAAAACCACATAGTAGAAAGACTTTCCATAGTGAACTATTCAGCTATCTTATTTATTTTTGAACTATTTTACTTTACTACCTTGGCATAGTTATATGCAATTGTAAAATCCGGTTCTGGCAAAGCATCTTCCCAATCCAGTGTCGTATCTCGTAGTCTTCCACGACAAGTTCGACCGTTTGGAGTACCTTCACAGGTACGACCTGTGTATTTTAGACCGACAGTTCCAGTAGCAAAGTCTCGATAATATCGTCTGACATTGATTTATCATTATACACAAGCACTCAATTAAAATGATCAATTAGCAAATTGCACGAATGAAAAGAATTTTAGATACAGATTTGCACATGCTTTGCCTTTGCACATTTCCAATTTGATACGGTTCAGAGCCAATTTAGCCTTGAACCCAATGAGAAATTACGATACCTTGAACATTTCTCACAACGCTCACAAAACACATTTCCATGAAGTTCAGCTAATCGATTCAAAGGAAAAGAGGATCGTGGATGAAGTCCATCAACATTTTGTGAGACTAAAAACCTAAATTTGTATCTTTAATAAAAATAATAGAAACTAGGAATTGAGCTCACATACTTGATTATCCCTCTTTCTTCAAGCAGCTTGAGAGCGCGATGGGTGTACGTAGGACGAGCAAGTGTGAAGTCAACGCTTTCTGCTACGCGACCTTGCTTCTCAATAGTCCACACACCGTTTGGACCACGAAAATCGGCAATTCCAGCAGAAGTTGATATACCTCAATCCAGTGAAAAATATGGTAAAAATTAAAAAATAATGTGGTTAAAATATAAAAAATATGGTATAAATGTATCTATGCAAAAACAAACCAGCTCCTGTTAAAACAAAGACAAATTTGCTTTGAAGAAGAAGTTTAGCCAATTTTGCACATTTCTCATCTAGTTCGCTAGGTGAATCCATGAACTGAAAGTACCTTATTTAAAACTAGTTGGTTTTATCAAGGTAAACCAGAATACATAGAAACACACCATAGATAAAACCAGTTTTTATAATTGGAGTTACCATGGAGTTGAGTTTAACAACTCATTTGTTCCAAGTCAAATTGCTAATGTTTAATTTGAAACATGTAAAAATTTTCTAGAACTTGCACATGTTTTTCCTAAAACATTTTGACATTTGAAGTGGTTCACTGTAAATAAACATACCTCTGGCATACCCACCACTCCTTTATTTTCATACGGTGATAAAGCTTGGGCATAATTGAGGGACATTCCCTACGAAAGTGACCTAATTTATTGTAATTGTCGATAAATAAGTTGCTGAAACATCATCAGCATCAAATAAGAGGATCATTACAATTTACATGAATGCAACTACAATAATTATCGTATTACAACGATGAATGGAAGAAAAGGTAGAAAATAAGCAAATATTTTTGAACTCATGACGAATTTATTCAACCATTGCATTTAAATAAATAAAACAAGGAATAATAAACTTTGCATTTTTCACAGACTTTTCAAAATCCTAGGTTTTCTTTCAAGCGTCTGAAATCATCCATCGCTTCAACATCTGAATTGATATAATTGTAAGTTAGAGATATAAGTGTAATATATATATATATATATATAT
>KN716268.1:126717-148273 GCA_000816705.1 Dictyocaulus viviparus | reverse complement strand
TATGAGTAGACGAGTGAACGTTAATAGTACTCTATACATACGTACATGTCTACTATATATATATATATATATATATATACATATATATATATGCAACGGTTGTTCTAATAGTTTATTTTCGTAACTTTTTTGAAGAATAATGGTTATGTTATTCCGCTAGCACGTTTTATGAGTTTCGGCTTTTTTAATTTTCGGCATTTTGTTTGTAAGTAAAAGGAACTGTCTGTTATGAATAATACAACTACTTTTGAGTTTCCAATACAATCGCGCTCGATTCGAATCTGAAAGTATTATTTCATTATTTGGAGAATGAAGTTTTTGTTGTTGAAATCTCATATAATTAACAGTTGGTATATATTTGGAAATGATTTTAAATGTGCCTATGTCGTCACGTCTCCATGTTTATCTTCTTTAAAAAGTCGTTTTTCCTATTAAGTAATAATTTAGTTTTATACAGTTATAATCCTGATCACTAATCTCACATTAGAACGACCTAGGTTACATTCCGGTTTTTTAAAGAATACTTTGCTTTTCGAAATCGTATGGAGTTGTTCATGTTTTGAAAACTTAAGTTCGAATGTTCCAATTCCAACTGCTATGTGATTGATGACTTCGGATAGTTTTATTTCGTCATTCGTAAGTCGTGCTGAAGCTACTAGTTAGATTACAAACATGTCTGAACAGCACTGTGATGATAGGTCAACGATAAGCCTTGGATCCGCTCGCCTTCACTTTCTTGTGCTATGCTGGTGATGTGTGTTTAAGTAACTTTAACTCTCCGTATTTTTGAAACGTTTAAGCATCGTGTGTTAACACTATACGATTACTTGCTCATAACATTGGGAATCTCTTTGCCCAAGGTGTCTGTAATCCGTGTAAATGTTTTTTATGAATGCATGAGTTATCAACCAGTGTTTCATTTGCATTACAGAGATAGCAAGAATTTCTGTAGTAAAAAAAAGACGCTTTGAACATATGGTGTTAGCGATGGTGTCTTCGGCTTGCTAGTTGGTTTGTGACTTCTTTCAGAAATTGAAAGCTGTAAATACTATCTCACAATTCCTTCATATTCTCTCCAGTGTTCACAGAACATCACAAATCAGGAAGAATTTATTTTTGTAATCCAAATCTGTTCCACTTTTCTGTACATTCTAAATCATGGCACTTTTATTTTTACCAATTTACTAATGACCGCTACCAGTTTCTTTAAAACCGATAGATTCTCTATAGGTTTATTTTGTGATATTTACGACATTCTTCAGTAAAGCAGGTTGACAAACTGCATCAACAAAAATATGTTGTTTTTGACTTTATCTTTCAAAGATTATACTTAATTTGATAGTGAATAGATGGTGATTATTTTTATGCTTCCAAAGATCTCTCATTGATTTCTGAGGGATTTATCCAAAAGAAATCTATGAAGTTATCATTAGTTGTGGTGGTTATTAGTGCTTTTATGACTGCTTTTTGTGTTAAAATTTTCCTTATAAGGCACATGCTTTTAAAAACATTTGCCAGAAATAGATTTTAATTATTTTATTTAATAGTTTTAATAATGTTATTTAATGATTTCAAGAATTTTACACTTTTCACTGTTATTCAGCAATGAGTTTTTTGAAATTAAAATTGAATTTTACACTTTTTTCTTTTGTGTTCTTGTTTTGGACGGTGTTTCACTATCTTCTTCAATAAATGAAAAGCTAACTCAACTACTGAGATGAAGATCTGCTACAAGACCATTCCACTTCACATGACTATACAATGTGGTTGTCAAGAAGCTCAAGATAGTTTCACCAATCATATATACCGTTTTTTTAAACTTATTATTCGAAGTGGTCTTTAAAGGTTGATCATTCCAGGTTTCAATTCATAAACTAATGGTATCTGTTGCATATGCCTTTTATTACCTACGTAGATTTTTCCAGTTATGATATTTTTCTTATGGAAAGTTTTAACTTTTTGTAGCATTTTTAGTTATTTTTTCAATCGTAGTGCGGTAAGTAAGGATATTGAATTTATAATTATTTGTCCTGTTTTCAGATAGTTATTTTCGTTTGACGAACCGTTATTATCCATTGTTGACGTTGGCAGTGAAATTTCCTTGGAAAAGTATTGTTGTTTTTCTTATTGCATGAAAGACAGGATAGTACAAACTCGTAGAGGTTTGTATCGTATGAAGCGCTGGCTGGGCAGAAGCTTTGATTTTTACAAGATAATTTTATCTTAATGTATTATGTAGTTTTTGTTGAACCTTGTTAAGCTCTTATTTAATAGCGGGAGAAGAGTTTTCAGGTATTCAAATTATCAAATAAGCTATTGGTTTCAATAATTTATGCATACATGAGTGATGTTCTTGTATTATTGTTTTTCGAATGCGTTGCGGAAGTCATTGATAATTTTCGTTCTGACGCTTTGAACTGACCGTTCTACCAACTGACTTATTTGTGAGGAAATTCTTAGGGCGCGATGAGATTCCACGTCCATTTTGCTTTTAGGAGATCTATGGCTTTCATTCCTTTTAGAAACTTGTTGATCTGGGAGGTTGAACAACATTCCTCCGAAAATTTATGTAAGATTGAGATATTCATTAAGTGTGCCGTTTTTTATGAATTAGAATTAAATATATCAAAAAATATAAGTAATCAGATATTTTTCAATGCTGAACTTTATTATAACGACGGAGATTTTGCTTGATTTTTCGAAGCAGCATTTAGTGCCTCAGCAAATATTTGTGCGCTCTTGTCTATAAACGTCTAATTCGTTTGATTATGCACTTCAAAAAAAATGTGAATATTTATAATCGAGGAAACTGGGATTCGTTAGAATACCATTTTTACTAATTATTTGTGGTACTTTGCCTAATTTACATTTTAAATAGCCTAGACATACGTCACTGATACTACCTTGCTTTTTTTTTGAATTGAGTTCTCAAAAGCAAGCTATATTCTGGCAGGAAATGTCTATTCCATATAGGAGACGT
The DNA here is from genome assembly GCA_000816705.1 of Dictyocaulus viviparus. Lineage (NCBI taxonomy): Eukaryota > Metazoa > Nematoda > Chromadorea > Rhabditida > Metastrongylidae > Dictyocaulus > Dictyocaulus viviparus. The sequence continues at coordinate 145,293 of KN716268.1, read as the reverse complement.
TCTTACGAGTCCAATTTAGCGTTACCGCATTACCACGTTTCTAACGGTTTAAAGTGACAGAAAATTTATTTCTAATGTTATATTGTTGATATAACCGTAAAAAGCTTTGCGACAGGCACGGTGATGAGTACATTGGTATATGAATTGAATAGAAGATAAGCGTTTTCATTCGAAGTGTTTTCCAACAAAGCTTTCCAGTATTTTCGACTTTATTGTTCATGCAACAATCATAGCAATTACATCGTTTGTATTTTTACTCAATTTTTATGATTTGCTGTCTTTTTTATTGAAAAATATACCATTATTTTATATCTATGCTTATCAACGATGTCCATCATACAGGTGTTCTGCTCATGGCTTGATCAACTGTGGCACAAATGAGGACGGTTCTCTAGTTTAGTAGATCTGTGAATTGACATGAAGTATTCATTGTACTTGGCAAGGAAATATGCCGCGGAAGGTTGGTGGGATCGCTCAATCAGACACTATCTTACTGTGCTGTTTACCTATCAGGTTTGCATTGCTAGGCTTATTATCTGTAACACAGTGGCATTAACAGTGATCTAATGTTTGATCACATGTGCGGGTCATCTTGAACGTTATGCATCTTAGAATGACTTTGTGATTTTTTCACTATTTTTAGGTTTGATTCCGTGTTTTATATCCTATGGTTTCAGAATATTGAGCAACGTGAAATCGAATTCGCAGATGAGTTCCGCGCTGTGCTGGAAAACTGGATGTGTTATTCTAGAAATGCTGACTCGTGCTTAAGTGCATTATTCGCACCAATTTTGAATTTATTCCCAAAGAGTATTCCTATCATAACGCTTCTGTCTGAGCACATTTCTGGTAATGCGAAATTTACAGAAGGTTGGTTATTATTTTGTTTGTAAATTATTAATGATCGTAATTAAACATAAAATTAGTTACTAATTTTGTTATCACAAAATATGCTGTACGGTTACATAAAAATGTAGTGCTTTTAATTACTAAACGGAGTACATAACTTACGAAATTGTAGGTTGTAAATATAAACAACATCATCTATTCTTGAATAAATCCACAATTTTCACTAGCGAATTGCCCTTCTATTTATGATGAAGCTGTTAATTTCGTATTCATGTTGCAACAGTTGACGTACAACTGCTGCAATTTTTTTTCTGAAGAATTTTCGTTGAGAAAATAAATTATTTGTTTCATTGTGCAGTCATACCTGCTTGATAGTTTTGCAATCGCAACGTACAACTTTGAAAAATTGCGTACATAAAGAAAAACTATGTTGTGTAAGCATTTTTCAACATTCAAGTCTCATTTTCTCCAAAGAGTTTTTCCGAGATTTGTAAAGAATTGCTTATGATTCTTGTAGAATTATCAGTGTTTTAATAGTTCAGTTATCATATTGTGGTTCTTATGCATTTCTTGGTATCGATTTCCTGTTTTAAAAAGGTTATATTTGCTAAAATGCGGGTCAAGACAATATCAAGATTGTATTGTCAATTAAAAAGGGTCGTGTAGCACAGTGGTACGTACGTTGAGTTTTCTATGCATGTGTATCACCTTCGCAATTCTTGAGGGTCTGTAAATCAGTACCAGGATAATCTTGTTAAGATAAACAGCACTGATTGGTAAAAAGTTGTTAACCTAAATCATTGTATAGACCAAGCTCGCATTCAATCACAACTTTTTTAGCCTTTATATCGTATTTATGGTATTTAATGCGCCAAATTTATTAGCCATTATTTTAGATGATGGAGATTCTGGAATGTGTTCCTATGATTGCCTAAGGGCGGCTATTAACACAGAATGTAGTGACTTAATGGGAGCTGTTTTTCGAGTATCATCGGCAAACAGCCGAAGCTGTGATTTTGATCAGTGGCATATGCTCATGATCAATGACAAGGTTAGCATATCGAGTAGCATGACTGCTCGGCTTATTAATGCCAATGTATTTGGTTTAGGATAGGAATGAGAAATTTCTTGGTGCTCTAAGAAATGCCATTCATCCCTCTGATCATGTATTAGATATTGGTGCGGGCACTGGACTAATGAGTGTATTTGCTGCCAGGTACTTGTTTTTCCATTGTTAGTTGGTTTAAGTAGATAGATTCATCATTTACTAAATATAAGAGCGTCACGTGTTGTTTCGAATTAATGCACTTCTCTATGTAAATATTCTTCAATCCCATCATTTCATATAGTTTTTCTTTTAGTGTTAATCCATTACACTTTATCGAAGTTTAATAGCTCTATGTAGTTCAATATGAATAACATGAAGTTAATTTCACTAGGTGAAACTTCCGTAAATCGTAGAGATATAAAAACTGTCGTAGATGTTGAGAAAAGAAGAGCATTGATAACAATGGATTCATGCAAAGCTTGTTATTTGGTATAAATTTATGCAATGAATATTGAAACTATTTTTCTTACGTTTTGGATCAATTGGAAGTTTTTCATTATAAAAAAGATTAATGGTACTAATAAAAAGATTTAGAATCAAGATCATTGTACTTTCTATGGTTAAAATCAACAAATTGTGCATGAGGATCTTTTTGCAAGGAATATCGATTTATCATTGTTATTTCTTTGTAAGCACATTTTCATTAAAGTGCGTTATGTGATCAGAAGTACTTATTTGATATCGGAGAGCGCTTTCACTACTTTATTAGGATTTTATAAGTAAATCAATTACAGAATAAGTCAAAGGTTGGAAATAAACCGTATGACAATTTTTACCGCCAATTTCTTGTTTTCTTAGCATTATTCTAAAATTTAAAGAAGATAGAATTCCAACTGATTGATCACATTTATGAAGAAGTTTGAGAAAATACTGCCAAATAAAATTTATACAAAAATTCTCTATGCTCACAATTCATAGAAATATAGATTCATAGTTTTCAGTATTTTCCCATTATATTTAACAAAACTGCTCTGATTATAGTCACTTTAATTGATTTGATATTTCTCATTGTTGATGACGTTTTAAACACTTATTATTAAATGCTCCATATCAAATCATTAAATAGACGACAATGGTGCAACTCGTTGAGCACCATGCTATACATGGTTTTGATAATTGTATGCATAATGATATTGATTTACACTAGGTAGTAAGCTGTTGATGTTTAATCTCCCTTTTTAATGCTTTTTCGCCGTAATTTAGTTGTGGTGCCTCGAAAATATCCACTGTCGAGTCGAATTCTTTCTTATATCACTTAGCTAAAAGAGTTTTGAATCTCAATGGAGTTGGCAATGCTAAGTTCATTCAAGACTATTCGTTTAACTACTATCCTGAAGATGGAGACAAAGTATGTTCAGATTTTCGTTACTACACAATTTGTAGCATTTTTAATGTTAGGCTTCTAAGCCTTACATCCTTTAAGTGATTTTCCACCTCATTTATGAAAATATAGCGCGTTAACTTCGTAGATTATTCAACTTAAATAGCAGGAAACGAATTCTCGTTCATTGATTTCCTGGATTCACGATGAAGTAGGATTCGCGATGTTACACCGTATCAGTGTTGATCAAGGCCTATGCTTTTTACTTTAATAGCAGCATCCATGTTTTGGAATAATCATAAAACACTTCTTTTTTTGAATTGATTTTGGTTAAATTTAATTGTCGTATAGGCCGACGTTGTTGTGTCAGAAATACTCGATTGTTGCGCGTTTGGTGAGGGAGTGATTCCTACGTTTCTCGATGCACATCTTAGACTAGCCACAAATGTGGCTCGATTTATTCCTGAGAATGTGAGTAGTTTAGTTATATCGATTTGCAGAAATTATGCTTGAAATTTTTTGTTGTTTGAAGGTAACTCTTTTTGCAACCTTAGTTGAATCACCAACTATTTTTCTTAACCATTCTTATACGTCACCGTCTGGCAAGGAATTTCGATCTGAATACGTTTGCTGCGGTTATGAACGTATGTTGAGTATTTTTGATTTCAAATAGTAACATTTTATTCATTTTTTTACAATATTATTCAATACGATTTTATACACTGTATACCAATCATGGCTATTGTAGGTTTTTTTTTGATTAGCATATCTAAGGCAGAACTATATTTAGTTGTTTTAAATATTCATAGTCTTGCATAAAATTGCTTTTGTTCCTTTTATATCTTTTCTATTACACTCTTTAAGAGCAACCAGAGCCGTACTGGTGTACTCGTTTATCCGAATTGCAAGACGCAGTACAACTTTCTCCGCCTCAAGAAATGTTTACAGTAGACTTTCGTGATGTCAGTGATTTACATCGTTATATAAGTGGTGTTTCTGGTGTTCTCAAGGTAGTGTTTTTTATATTTTTCGTTGTTTATTTTCTGCTATCCATGTGAATATTTTTGGACTCACCGTTTCATGACAAATTGGTGTGCATTTTTCAGGTATCTATCGCAACTTCCGGCACTCTTCATGCAGTTTCAGTTCACTTCAAGTGATTTGAAGATTTCATAAATATTAATAATTGTTTCTTCAGGAACTTTTTATATAACAGATTTTTATATTGTTTGATATAGTAATATATTTGGATTCGCATTCTGACATTTTTGCCATACCACTTGCTATTCACTTAAAACAATCAATTGGTAAACAATGTAATCACCATCATGAATTCTTAGAAAAAAAGGCTAGCAACTAAAGAAGTCGGTTAGGTCCTTTTTGAGCTGATTGTAGTCTTAAAATTTTTTCCTCCTTATATGCTTCATTATGGGGCTTAAAAAGTGATAGGACGTAAAGTATGATTGCGCTTAAAAGGAGATGATTTGGATAAACAAAAAACTGGATAAACAGTAGTCTGAAATAAATTGTGGGTTAGTGAAATAGATTAAGTGTATGGATTTTTTTTTCAGAGCTTTAATATGGGGAAATCAATATATTGATACATCAGAGAGTACATGTTGGGAGCAAGGCATATTTCCATTGCCATATCCAATGCGCGTTAGTTTAATAAATTGTTTTTCACTATTTTGGAATACGATTTTTGCAAATTGGTCTAAGATTTTTATGAACAACTGTCCGAAGCGTATGCAAGCTTTATACCTAGATGTTTAGGTCTGCCAAGGTCAGGTTGTGCTTTTGAAATGGACTTTGAAAGGGACCAGATTTGATATCGTCGTAAATATTCAAAGCGGCTCTGAGGTTTGTGACAGTTCCAGTATTTAGTGCGCAAATTCCTCGTTCTTTTATTTATGTACTCATTGTTTTAGCTTCAAAACTGTATACTTTCTAAAAAATTTCGTTCATACAATATTAGAAACGTCGGCAATAGGTGAATTTGAATTTGTTCAATATTCGATGTCGAGTGTTTCTTGATTCGATTCATTTCGAAGTATCCTCCGTGGTATTAGACGTTTTTTTTTTCGAGAGAATGCATTCTGTTTGAGGTACATCCCGTTCGAGAATTGATCTCCCGAGGTGGTCGTGACTACCGCACTATGAACAACGACATGTTGCTATATGCGATTTCTCGACTCATACCATCAGTAAGCAAATATTCCTGGAATTTGGACATTGATCTTAATGATGAAGAAACTGGTGTGGTTAGGTGCGATATTTAAAAGAAAGCAATATACTAAAAATGTCGATTAATTCTACAATGTTAATTACAGGAATTTGCCACATTTCATGATTGATCCAAAAGACATTGATAGAACAACGGATCCAAACGTGGATGAAGGAAATAGTTAGTTATATCTAATTGTTGCTCCAAAAAATTGTTAACGTTTGACTTTTACGCGCATTGTAGCCGACTTGTGCATTATTGTATGGCCTATCAGAGCGGACGGGTCAGTTAGCGAAGTTTTCCTAAATTCACTTCACTCTCTCCGATCGAGGGACGATATACCACCATCATTAAGATACTGTGGATTTCTTACTGGTAATTACATTGAGTATCGCAAATTATCACAATGTAGCCGTATACATATAATAATCTTGTAAATTGATTCCCATGACTAATCTATGCTGGAGGTAAAATTTCCTCGAGTACAGTGATACTGATATTTCCTCCATAAGAGATAGTTGACTAGTACATGTTTATGGAGATTCCATTCCAATTGAGAATCTTGCGAATTGAGCTATATCTGTTTATTGGTAGCTAGCATATTTGAAATGTGCGGAGAATATTCCAGATCGTTTATCTGCTCATGGTGTCCTGGTTTCGTCAGACAGGCTTTCAACACTCACAAGGGTACAGCAGTCTTCTTCTTGTGGTGTTGATCTTTCTCCGGTACGAATGTACAACCTCCTCGAGTACAGAGATATTGATATTTGTGAGTTATACAATTTTGAAGATGTTTGTATTGTTGATTGTGTTTCTGCCTCCAGCGACATTTGAGTACCAAATCTGCTCTGGAGAATTTCCTTTTTTGCATTTGGGAGAAGAAGATACGCAATTATTGTCAAAAAAAATTGAGGTTGCTTCATGTTTTGAAAACGGTGCGTAGAATGCAATAATCCATCTCAAGATTTTTATATTTCAGGTGCGATGCACCTCTGCTGGATTAGTGGAGGGAGTTTTGTATTGGTGGCAGCTTGAAAACTATTCTACTAGACATGACCGCGGCGCCTTTTTTATTTTTAAAGAACCACTCCCAGTCAGTATTGGAACTACGGTATGTTCATAAACAAATAAACAAGAGAGTTTATTCAAGCTAAACAATATTTGGACACACTATTGTGTGGAAATACATACTATAATTACTATGAGGAAACGTGAGTTTAAGCTTAATAGCATTCCATCTTCTAGGAATTGATAAGAAATGGGTATTTTCTTTCAAGACTGCCAAGAACTATGTTCAGATTACGATTACTTGCGATGTTTACTGCGGATCAATACTTCTTTCTGCTGAGATCCTTTGAAGCACTAATCTTACGAGGCATATTTCCAGTCTTTCAATTCTCGTTCTCAACTGCGTTGTTTTCTACATGTATTACTTCTTCAAAAATGCATACCACTAACATTTATTGAACTAAAAGAGGACTCCTTTTAATTTATGAATGTATCTCGCTTTGCTTTCTGCTTCGCATGCAAACTACCCAAGTTTTCTCCATTCTACTGTTCTATGAGTCATTGTGATCCAATTCAGATTAAATTACTGGTTCACAAAATTCACATTAATGAATTCGTTTTTTATTACCATTACAGAACAACGGATGTTCAAACCTGGGCGATAATACAGCAATTCACAACACTCAAAGTATTCAACAAAATAAGCTTAAAGTATACAAAGTTAACACGACTTGCAGTTTCCAACAAGGATCTAACTAATATGTACAGATCTAATGTAAAAGAGGCAAGGAGAACTAGCCTCGTGTAATGATCATTACCTTGTGGAACATAGGAAGTACACTAATGGGAAATAGCTTCCGCACATGAGCGAAAATATCGTGTGCTAAAGATAATATGGTACACTATGTACTAGTGAACAAAACACGTACATTGAGCCTGACTTAAGCTAAATAAATTAGATTCGCCTAGATAGAACAAATTTGGCATGCTTTGTAACATATTCACCAGCAGAACTGAAAGGTCTAATTGATTTCTGAGCATTCGCCATTTTCCATCCAAACATTATCTATAGCCATTGCTTGATCTTGAGCGGATTCATTAGGGAAAAGAAGAAACACCTGCAATGTGTGAAACAAATTCAATTGGAAATACAGCTCACTTCGAAACCATGCTTATCATTTGTACTTAATGACACTAAGAAAAAGAAGCAGTGGGAACCCCACCAGTTTGGCTTGTTTGATTCTTATTTTTGTCCTTACACGATTCCAAAGTTTAGCAGCAACCGTTTGTGTTTGGCATCTAAAACTTGCTCTGCAACATCTCATTTTCAAATAGACGACGAAATAATTTCGAAGGGCTAAGAATCATCAATGTACTCACTTTTGGAGAGTTTCGACGCAAATTCGTACATTAATGCCTTCAGAAGGATATATATCCAATGATAGTGTAATAGGTCCTTCAAACGGACCACGTTGAAAGAGCCCTGAACGACCTCTACTGGGAATTTGCGATAGTCCATAGTGATTTCCTGTAAAATGACTTCGCAATGATAAGGTTCAAATACTTCAAATAGAAAAAAGTGTTAATAAATGAACGCAATATTGCGTATAGTCAGTCATCTTAAGTTGTCGTTAAGACTAGGAATTAATATTGCATGAAGTGTTGAAACGCAGCAACAAGTCTGTATATTAGTTGTTGGCTGGTCAGTTGAACAAGATGATGACAAAATCGTTTTCCCTTATTGTTCGCACCATTCTCCTATGTTTACTAATAACAATTCGACATGAAATTAAGTATGATGGAAAACAAAGTACTGACGTCGGTCCAGTTTCGAAGCAATGCTGAAGTTTCCGAAGTTTTTGTCGATAATATTCATATCTAACCATCTGAAAGCAGGGTTATATTATATAGTATCCATGAAAATAGTACACCAGAAAAGTTCGTGTGTAATATTGATGCTGGTGAATCAGAAAAGCCTATCAAAAAAAGAAATGAAAAATATCACAATTGCTAAGTAAGTGTTAACAAAACGAATAGACACCATAGAATTAAAATGAATGATTTCGATTGTACGTATTGCAACACAAAGTTCCTATGATATCAAATTGTTAAAATGTAACAAACCGACAATCGGTGTCCTTTTCAAAATCACACAGAGATGTTACACAAGAAGAGCACCTACATATGATCTGGTTAGCATCAGCTTGGCATCGCCCTGAACTAAAAACAAGTATCAGTAGCAAGCCTTCTCTTTTTCGAAAAGTGTTTTGAATCGGTCATAGAAAATTGTTTTACAAAATCGAGCATATTTCGACAAGAAAGAATGGTGCCTTTTTGAAACATCAGTGGTACCTGAATTTTGTCTTGGATCGAAGAGTACACGTCTCTTACCTAGTCAGTGCTGCTTATCCTACCCAGAATATTTGGGCACAATTCATCAATGAATGATGAATTGGTTTGCCTATGAGTGAATTCGAACTGAGTATGGTTGTTGAAGTGTACGTATTACTACAGACCTTCATATCCTTGGTAACGCGAACAGTAGTGCTTGTTGAATCAGAACAATTATCATCAGATCAATTTCGATTTGATACGCATGTAAAATTTGCTAGAAACTTTGCTGTCTGCATGAACTATTACAGAACCTATACGAAGACAAAAATTGCAGATGTTTGTCAGCTAAACCAGAACAGGATAACGGCCTTACATAAAGAATTCAGAAAAGTCGCTTTAATATTGCACTACAATTATACAAATACGTAATGATTTGATTCTTATTTCGTATTAAGTTTTAGGTCACGTCAAAATTAAACCACTAATACCAGAAACATCCGAAAAATATTTTAATCTTTATAGAAGAATTCCTATGAAATCCTTTCAATCATAAAATACCTGTTTCTGTGGTTAATTTTGCAATCTTTATCGCATATCTCATCACCATCACTTCGATTGCACACATTATTTTCAACCAGTACTTCGTTCCGCGTAATTTCCATTTCATTTCGAAGCGCAATTGATAAGGATTTTACATCAGACCGAGTATGATCTGTCAGAGATTGCTGCGTGAGCGAATTGTTTGTTATTTGAGGAACATTGCCATAATGAGAGCCGCCATCAATCCGCTGCACTGGCGAGCGCCTCACATGGCATAAACAACGCATATTGAAGGGAGATTCGCGTTGACGAACACATCGAGCAGACGTCCTTGAAAGAATGAAAATTTTTGTTGTTGATGAGCAAATATAAAATTGTAAAACAATATTTGTTACGAAAAGGTTGGTGTTTTAGCGACTTTCGACTTAACATGGTGTCATAGAAATCTTGGGAGAAAAGCTGCACTGGCTTTGTGAAGACTAGTCAACTCATGTTATTATTTAGACCAGGCTTGCATTCAAAGAACTCTGTAATAACGTTTAATACGAATACATAGCCGCATCCACAGTAATTGATCAATGCCAAAGCTCATTTCAGAGATCGGCTGCAATGCTGTACAGCACTGTATAAATTTCATCACAATTAGCAATCACACCAATCACTCCTGATAGTAGATTGAGGTTAGTCCAGCATTTACCGCTTTTGATTCTAACTCACCTTGCATGCTAACGTCAGGGAAGAATAATTAGTCTCATCACCTTAAACTCAAACTCGACGAATTTCATAGATATCAGTAGTAACGGTAATAACTATCCATAAAAGTCCCCAGACAAATCATAACCGTTGTTTCTGCTTCGTAGTTAAAGTTAAATGATTAGAAGATAAGCTTTGACGCTGGTCAATGTTTATGGGACATGCCCCACATTCGCCTTTACGGTAATATTGTGGAGGTGACTGAATAAGCCTGATCTATGCAGTGACTCGAAACGATCACTCATTGCTATTTATCTTGTCAAATTGATTTGGCAAGAAATTATCGACCATTAAGAAATATGAAACTTGGTAGGCATAAAGGGGAACATGAAGCGTTTACGCACTATTGCGTTCACTACTACTATTGAGCACTTATAGGAAATGTTGATAGAATCATCTGCTTGACTAATGCACAAACTCACCTGGAAGAACCATTTCGAATGCATTTCTCTCGACATTGAAGTAGCCCTATTCGTCCAATGCACATTTTGTTTAACAGAACAGTTATTCTTGATGGATTGTGAATAATGGTCGTACATTCATCTGAAAAAAAAACCTACCTATTTATACGAAGAATTTACAAAAAAAAGTGTTATTTATATGAACAATTGTAAGTACATAATTGTAAAGTAATCAATGTTGGAAATAAAGCCAACCATTGAAAGAAAAAGGACTAGGATTCGGAATCTGAAGAGTTCAGAGAAGACTGAATTTTTTGCTTGAGAATTAATATAACGATTCCAGCTGTTTTAATAATTATAACTTCTTGATTCAAAAACGACAGAGATGAACTATTTTGGAATACATGTACAGTTGCATTCTCCAATTATGCACTTCTTGCTAACAAAGGTCTCAAAAGTCCACTTAGAAGAAATTATAATTTGAATCTTATGAAAGTCACCACTTTTTCTTTGATGAATGATTAAGTGAATATCTAATTACCGTATACCTGGTTTACAGAATCTTCTTTTCAATGTTTTTATCTCACTAGTTGTATTAGTAGGTGGATCTATCAATTTCTTTACAGAAATTCCCAAAGCTGAATGTGCCGTCCTTGCTTCTTTCAAAAAGTATTGCTAGAAAAAAATAAACTTACTTCATGATCCTTTGAATTTTCCAAGAGCAAACACTTTCAGTAAAAAATTAGTGACAAGCTAGTAAACTGGTCATGATATATTACAAGACACTTACCGGTTTCTTCACACCATTTCCACGATTCAGAAGTTGCTCCTTGCCAACCATAGGACATTCTTCAAATTGAGCTGAAATGTCGTCGAGCAAAACCACATCGCCTTCGGTGATGTTGGTAAATACGATAGAGATCTACAACCATTCTAGATGTGATTGTTGCCGAGAAATTTCTTTATTACAATGTTATAGAGAGTTGTATAACTTGTAAAATGCATTTGAATGGAAACAATACCACCTATATAATCTACATAATGAAATACTTAAGACAGAGTTCTAAATGTGATGTTTGCTTTGTTCATTAGTAAGACTCCTTCTTAATAGCATTTGAGTTATTGGAATTGAGGCTTTATACCGACGAAAATAAATATTTACATTATACTAGCAGAAGGTGTTGCATATTTCTAAGGCATCGGTAGCCCGATTTTTCTGCCCTGAACAGGACCACAGCCTTTTACTCAAGAAGGCTTGCTCGAACAGAAAAATATCTGTTTTTGTCTAAAAGTAGTCATTGTTTTTGTGTAAAAGTAGACGAAAAAGTCCACAGCAAAATCATACTATGTATAACTTAGAGATGAAAGATAACTTGACCGAAACTTATGAATTGCTTTTGGAAGATAGGAGCAGATTAGAAGAATGTTTTGAATATGCTCCAGCCACTTAATTATGGAGCTTAGGTCGAATTTGGGAGGTCATAAAGGAAATGCACAAAACAAGAAGAAGACTGATGCTGCAATTAACTACAACCGATTCAACACTGTTGTCTATGATTGCCTACTACTTTAGGGGGTCGTTGAAGAAGTACTTTAACGTATACAAGCAAGGACCACTGGAAGCAGCTGGAAAAAAATGCGATTTAAAAAATTCATTACATTCATCTGAAAGCATGAAATTGACAACGAAGAAGTTCTAGCGTGTTTGACTATATCGTATAACATTATAACATTGAAAGCGAAAGAAAATGTATCAAAATAGTGCAGGACTTCAAGCACAGTCATTTAATATGAGATGAGCGACCGAAAAGATATTCCTAACTACTACTACTCTATATTCTAGCTGAGTATGTTCCATTATTATTCCACAAAAACTACTTTGTCTCTTATAAAAAGAGCAGTAAATGAAGGTCATCCTTCGCAATGAAAAATTTTGCAAAGGATTTCACTTCGTTGATTTAGATGACTGCAGGAGTCGAAGAGTTTTGTTCACAATACTATCTGCTTCTTATTTTCAGCTTCAACTACGAAAAACTATTCGACAGGAGCGAAGCAAAAGCTGTGCTGTCAACGGCTGCCTCTCAAAGTGGTACTGTTGTATATAAATATACTCGATATTTTCAACACCACCAAAGGCAACTGTGAGAGAAAAAACGAGTACAACAATTACTGGGGCTCGGGAAACTCGTGTAAACATGGTATTCATGTGACTCAATCGAGGTTATTCGATTTTCAATCAGGCTAGAAGACAAGATGAGACTAGAAGATTAGTTTAGATTGTGTTTTAAGCAAAAGATTTATTCTGGATTGAACGTGAACAGTTTCATGGAGAAAGTTCTCTTTTTGAAAATAGTTACTAGAAATTAAAACATGCCTGAAAATGTGACGTTTGTGGGATCACCTCGTTCATTGGTCTACCATTTGAAATACGCAATGGAGCGCACATTATCGTGTCTTTTTCTCTGAAAATTCCTGGTCAAAATTACGAAAGTACTAAGAAAAAAAAGCAAAAAATCAAGTCAATAATAAGGAGAAAGATGGTAGCAATTTGTCTGATAAGAGATAATCTAAAGAACTATTTGGACGAGTTGTTTCTAACTCGTAAAAAATCAGTATTGTAAGACTCTTAGAGTGATGTCATAATGTAAGTAGAAACTAATCAACTATAAAAATTAGTAGAATATGATCCATCGTGTTAAACCGTTTTCAAAACCTTGCTTGCTTTCGAGATTGTTCTTCGTTCAATGTACTGCCTATCCTACCAACGATGATGAGTCAGGTGAAAAGCTTATAGACAACAAGCGGTATGCAGGTTGAACGATAATTGCTAATATCGTTGACGGCTGTTCTCTTTGTGTTTTATGTAACTTGTATATTAGTGCTGCTTTCATGCAGATTTAGAGGAATTGTTGTGCATAAAAATCCGATTAGCAAATCAGAATTCGATTTGATGTATTGGAGAAATGCCAGAAAGAAATCAGAACGCCCGAGGCGATAAGATTGGCATATTCCATGGATTTCGTAGTTTTAATAAGATAAGGCAACTTGATAATAACAAAGAATGATCACCGTTCTTACTTAAAGCACAACTGTGCATCAACCCATGGTCCTCGCCAGATTTTTGCCGTCACATTCACCGAATTCACAGAACAGAGAGCTAAACATGTATTATTTATCAAAGATAAAAGACTAGAGACTATTAATTGTCTTATTTTAATTCATTTATTCAAATTCGGCATGCTTTTCAACTCCACAACGTTTTTTCCTCGTCAAAGTTTCAAAATAGATTTGGAGAGGTTTTCAAATTTTATGATTTTTTTAAAATTTTCAACACAATAAAAATTTCCGCTATCTTGAAGACGTCATGGAACTGGAGTCATTGAAACTATCAGACAAGATAAGATAGGCTTTGGCGCTGATCAATCCTAGGTGCAGGATTCACCGACGCATTCGTTTTCAACGTGATATAATGAAGTTGGTTGAATGCTAGTCTGGTCTATGCAGCGACTTAAGTTGACCACTCTTCACCAAGTAAGTGTTGTTTATCTTACACAGATTTCTTTGGTATTAACACCGGAAGGATGGCAGGTTTGGCGAACCTTGGATGGAGGGGGAAAGCTGCGAACGTGATCCGGGCTTCCTTGTAACTGTTGCACCTCCATCATTGCACTACTGCGCGCTTATCGCAATTGTACAGATGAACAATTTTGATAGCCATTCTAATTTGTTAAGAATTGCATATTTGGACTGCGATCTTATCAGGGATGAATGGCTTTGAAGATTAAAAGTGATAGTGTGTATATTATGAGAAAAGACCTCTTATAAAGTTGTAAGATTTACAGAAAATGAATATAATCAACAAAAGAACTGCTTCCGGCAAATTAAATACGATTGCAATGAAGAAGTGAAAGTGCTCACCAGGACAAGTTTGAAGCTGAAGCGTATTTGATCCATTGCTCGCCACTCCTACCAGATATCGACGAACTAAACAAAACAATTCCTCACAACACAACGACATCTAACAAATTTAATGGTTTGTTCGGGAATTCCGGACAATGTCAATTGATCTAGCTGTATTTTATTTTGTAGAGCATCAATTTCTATCACAATGATTGTATGCGTGAAATTCCTGAGAATAATGTTGCATACGCGATGATCTTTGTTTTAAGGAAAAGCAAAATCGTTTTCTCATTATACGGCTGCTAGTTTATTTTTTATTGATACAAAAACGTTAGAAAAGAAAAATTTCATTAATTGATCGTTCAGTTGAAAGTGATGCTCACTTGGCGATTCTCCAGGGGCGAACGGCATCGAAGAATAAGGTTCAGCTTCATACCATTCACCGACTGACCGTTGCCATGCACATGAGAACTCATCGAATTTATCATTACATGTCAATGATGAGGTTGTCGGCTAAATTATCTATCTATCACTTGATGTTTCAATAGTTATTTCTTCTGTAGGTCAGACGTGAACTGGAGAACTTGAACTTAGTTTTAGAATTTGAACCCTGTATCTAAATTCTGAGCATGCCTTTTTAGCAAAACGTATATCATAGAATTTATGTCATAAGAATTTTCTTAGAATTCTCTCGCCGTTGTTAGATAGTCAATAGCTTTCATGAATGTTGAATGAAACTGGCTTATGAAATTCTGGTTACTTCTCATTAGAGTAGCAGTAAACAGATTCAAACTTTTCTTGTCTGGAATTGCTGATTGGTTTTTTTTGAAAGCTTGATATACTATCAAATTTGTTTTTCCTGCTTGGTTGGTACTCGGTATACACTGAAGAAATGAGTCAAAACGAGTACAACTACAGTACTTTGTTCGTCAACACCACGAATAGGACAAACACCCTTCAAACCATCGTATTTGAACGATATTGAATTGTAGTTGTCCGATAGAGGTACGTGTTAGGTGTTAGGTAATCAAGGTAATCAAGGCTTGTAAGATGTTAAATATGTTGACAAACAAAGCATGTTGTTCTTACGATGGATATTCATCAAATTTCCAAATCACCTTCATACAAGCGGCATTCGTGGACAGTGGAACAAGCGTAGAGTGTATGGTTAGGTCCTGTAGCGAAAATGACCGCCTGAATATTTGTTAGTATACTGCAGCAAAACAAGCAAACAAACATAGAATATTAGCGTCATATCTGAACACGTAGTTCATTTTATGTGAACAAAAAGATTTTATTATAAACTCTTTATTCTATTCAGAATAATCGTATTTTAAAATAATTAAGAAATTCATCAAAATCATTCATCCATAGAAGTACCGCTGTTTGTCGTTGTTAGTGTTGTTGTTGTTGCAGAATTGTTCGGGTAGTTGACATTTACAAATAAACGATTTGATTCCAAAAAACGACAACAGTGTACCTAAAATCGATCAGGAGTTTATTGTTTATGCTTTTGTTTTTACTGATGATTATTGGGTTATTTTATGAATGAGTGATAATGACTAGGTATATGCTTCTTTGTTTTGAGAAGTTCATTTTCAGCAGCATACCGAGCTTGACTAACGCTCATGAATACGAATAGACTTGAATATGATAAGGAGATTGAGTCAGCTTGACTGAGGATCATGGAATCACTTTTATTGCTTTTTATAGAATATTCTGACATTGATTTTAATGAGAAGAATGCTTAATGAGACGCTCAGAATAAGGAGCTCAAAGAAAATTGGATTAGAGTTAACGCATTAACAAATTATTACCTCTAACCTCAACGTTACACATTTGGACAAGATAAACAGCACTGATGGAGTGAAAATTCATCAACTCAAGTCACTGAGGAGACCAGCCTTTTTATTCACCCCCCGTCACTGACACTGGTCTGAATCCGCCTCATTTTTTTAGGACATGTTACCGGTATATCTGATAACATAATAAGTATCAATCTGTGAGAGGCTCGTCACTGGGATTTATTGCAAGAGCCAGATTTGCATTTAGTAATCTCCATGACATACGGTAGTGCTTTAATACCCAGAGAACACTTTTTCTAGTTCTATATACGTCTTACAAAGTAGAAGAAGAGAGAAAGCTATCGAATGAACATAAGAGAGACGAAGAAGAAACTTATGCAGCTGAGGACAAAAATTCACTTATACTAGATACATATGCTTAATTGTTTGTCAATGAAGCAAGAAACTAATGAAGACGAACCGTCAGTAGACGTCACTAAAAGTCGCTAATGATAATATATTTTTTGCGATATTTTTGTGAGGCTTATAAGTTGAGTCTGTAGATGAGGAAGACAATGTGAAAAAACAGTTAGAATTTGAACTAAGAAAAAATGAAACTCATAACCTGTGCTTCTTAGATGACATGCACTTGATAATCGATGAGGATACTCATGTTGACATCGTTGCTCGCAATCCTTATCAAAACCTTCTCGTTGAGGGCACACGTCTTCATTGATTTCTGGAAACACAATGGAAAAAATTTCACATTTGATGAAATTTTGATAGCCTAAATAAAAACTAGACGCTTTAATTTGCATATTTATTTAAATTACAAAGCATCGAGGAGTTATTTCTTCACATTTTTCCAGTAGATTCTTTTCTAACTGGAAATAATAATTGATTGAGTGTTTGACCATCCATATTCTCCCTATGAATATTCATATTATTATCTCAATGATTATCATTAGCTCTAGCATACCGTACTGCACAGATCAAACGGATTCTTCTAATGAATTTTAGTAGAAAAGAGTTTTTTTTTCTTGCTGAGTAATTCGACAAGAATTCCAATTAAAAGTAAGCGAGGATAAGTTAAGTTGAGTTGAATGAGTTGTAAGCTTTTCATCGCAGAAAGAGGACATTCTGTATAATACTGAATATTCGAGTTAATGTTTAATGTTCTGGAATGTTTGTGCTTCACTTTTGACGTCATCGAACAAATAGCATGTTCTTGAAGAGGGATGAGTGACATAGATATGTGGAATCGTAAAACACAATAGAAAAAGAACCTCGGTCCACTGTCACATTCGGGAATCGCAATCGGGTTGTATGACCTCTTTTTTTCTTTTCATTGATAATGTGGCGAATAAACACAGAATAAGAATAGATTTTTAAAAAAATAGTTGAATAGCGTACTTCTATTAAAAACATGACCTACTTCAATCAATAAGAAACACGAATAAAGTGAAGAGAATAAAATGTACAACTTGACGACATCGTATATTCGGATTCGTTCACTGCTCGATTTATCATTTTCAATGGTGGCAATGAATGCATAATCATTCTGTATCATTAAATTTTTATCTATAAGTTTTCATCAAATCAATATGGCTTTTCATCAAGATTGATTTGATAGAACTTCATTGATCCTGGAAAAATATGAGGTCGAAAGGACGTTTAAGAGGGATTAGTCGAATTATCGACCTCACTATTGCACTATTACTGAACGTTTCACCATTGCTTTACGAACAGTTAGATTTAATCGTTCCAGAATGACGCGATAGCTTATTGAAGAAAATAAATATCGTTATCCTCTCTGGAATGAGGAAGGAAACTCTTGTAAGTCTTTAGTAAGAAACTTGTTATAGAACTTTCCTGTTTCTTGAAATCAATAAATTTGAATAAAGTATATTATACATCTCATAGATCACCATGGTGGTCTGTCTATGGAACGCGAGCAAATTTTAAGGTTAAGCCACGATTTGCGTCATTTCATGGTGGAGATCAGGAGCCTTTGCTTAAGTCGACCTCATTGATCCTTATTGTCGTTTTAGTGTGAGCAAATTATACAATTCAATAAACTCATTGCAATGATCATTTTTTTTCTCTCCAAAGTGATTTTAGTATTAAAATCTGATCGAAAATTTAGCATTGAGTCAAAAATTTCAGAAACACTAGAAGCTGATACAAGGCTGAAACGTTACAAAAAAAAGATCATAATATAGTAGACAAGGCTTTTTAATGCGAGGCTCGCATAATTTTTGAGTTAAGGAGTCATTAAGCTTACATTGAAGGGAGTCCAGAAATTTCTCCAATAATGACTTACATGTGAAAAAAATGATCAAATACAAATATTA
>KN716268.1:89936-108234 GCA_000816705.1 Dictyocaulus viviparus | reverse complement strand
TATATCTGTTTGATGGAGTGAGTCACGAACTGAGTCCACAAATAAAGCGATGTAAAAAACGGATTTTAAGTAAATAATTCAAACATATGTCATATTTTTTTATGAATTTACATAGAATGTTTGACAATGTAAAAAGGAATACCTCATATCTGATATACTGAGGTGAAGAGTCAACTATGACTTAGCAATAATGACCTATGACCTTTGACTCGTCGTCGTTTATTTTCTAATTACATTTATGTAATGATTTCTTTTCGACAATATTCTTTTCAGAAAGTCAAGTCAAGAATCAAGGATTTTTCTTATTGTTTTTTTTTACTCGGCTTACAATAGTCGCTTACAGAAATGAAAATGTTCATCGTCCGAATAGAGGTGATGACGTAGAAAAAATGAATTGCTTCAAGCAATACTAAAAATTACTTAGTGAACTCCTCCTCATGAGGAAAGATTCTGAGTTCTGAAACAAAATCGATCAATAAAAAAATCTATTAATATTAATTTATTTATACATAATAAAAACAAAGCACCACTATAGAACGCGTTTTTGAAATTTCTATTAACGAAAAAATTACTTTTTTTTTTATTGACAGATTCATTTAATGATGAAAAATATTATGTTGCGTGAGTTAGAAGTTTGTCACGATGAGGTAACACGAGATGTTTTTTTCCTCATTTGGAAAATTCATAGCGTTTATAATGATTATCGATTGAATAAGATAAGATTACATATTGATGGTAGTGTAGAATTCAATAATAGTCATAGTTTTGTTTACTAATAAAGTCGATATGAAGAGACAAACATAAATAATGTAAGGGAGTACGGTATATGAGGGATATGAGGTTCAGTTGGAGATCATGAGATCCCTCACATTCAATCGATATTCATAATTGAAACAAAGGAGAAAAATCTCTTTATTTGTTACTGACCACATATTTGGATGGTTTTTCTTCTCATTTTTTTTATTCGCCTAATGAATGGTTATTCGAGGCAAACTAATAACAGCATATCAATTAGATCGTTATTCTTAGAATTGAGGCAAAAGCTGCATAATACACAATTACATGAGGAGAAAAAAAAAGACATCTTAAAAAAGTAATGTAATTTCAATCTGACAACAAATTTTAGTGTAATTAACAAAGTAATTTTTAATTAATTCACTTTTTCTTCCAGCTTCCAGCTTTGATAAAGGCTGTTGATTTCGTTACATGAGTTATGAGTTATGAGTTATTTCAAGCTTAGAATGTTCAATACACTCGTATCGATTGAAAGTTTTCTGAAGAGGTACTTTGAAAATTTATTTCTTCTGTTGGAGTAAATTAGAACGCTCGACGAATTCAATAATACCAACATTTTGAAGCTGAAAAATTCATACGTTTGTTTTTTAAAAACTCCTATTTATAGAATTTCTATTTGGAAAAAAAAAACGAAACAATTTTAAAAAAATACAAAATAATTTTTGATTATTCTTATTGATTTTTTATGTTTATTTTTGCTGATTTTCTATTAACTATGGTAAGTATTGATGGTTTTGTTCCTACAAAAAAGCATTGAGTGATCGTTGATCAAATGTCTCGATAGCACAATCGGTCAGTACAGCACACTCGACATTTGTAGATGCAGGTTCGAACCTCGCCTGCGGTTTCGACCTCCATTGACTATTATGAGTGAGTATCAATCTGGTTTCTTTCGGTAGTTCTTTATACATTGGAATTTGTTCACTCATAAGAACGATCATTTTCATATTATAAAGCAGGTGTTAAAGTATTTGCGATGATTCCTAGCTGTCTTCCATGTAAAACCGTAATCACTTTTACACCAGCTTTGTGCTTGTGATTCACTAAATTTCAAAAATATATTCTTTATCGATTTTTTGAGTGTTTTTTCAGTCGATATGTGTTAAATCGATATGTTAGCTATCACCTGATTCTTTCATAGAGTCAGTATCGATATTGATTCTATAAAGCCGTTTCGGTGACAATTTTCTACCTCACTATTCACTTATTGAAGAACGTGATGAACTCCATTTGAGAATCAAAATGTCATGCTGTTGCTGATGTCCATGTTGTTCATCATTGACATCCATCACGTAATGTTCAACGCAGAATCATACGTGAATTTATTTCAAGCATTCATTCATCAGTAGATCGTAAGGCGTCTGAGGTCGACAAATAAATCGATCGATATATGTAGAAATTCTTCGCTTTCCAATATCGTCATCAACAGTGAGGTATATATGATGTATTCACGATACGTATCGCTCCATACAATTGAGTTTTGTAGGATTTTATGAGGTTCTGGAGAAAAACAAATCCGTTATCAGTTATTGAACTCACCAGCAACGTCTATGCTTGTTATTTTCGCCACTTATTCAAAAACTACTCGTCAATCCACTCACATGCGAGTCAAAATTGAAAGTATCAGAAGTGCTTCCTCGTTTTTTGTTCTTTTTTTGCCATTTCTTCAATTTTAACACTCAATCTCATGAGTATCAAGTTATGTTCATAGAATTTATGAGATGAAATAATGGAGAGCAATGTTGAATGAGTGAGTTAAAGTTAATAGTATTGACTGTAATGAGGTAAGCTTTAAAGAACTAATTGATGTGAATGCTATACGGTAAGAATTTATGCTTAAAATTTTCTGGCAAAAAATTTTCTGAAAAGTAATAGTACTAGAAATTTTAGAATGGTTATCCCTCGAAAAAAAAAACAAAACTGGACAGCTACAATTGGTTTCACTTAAGAAGTGTAAAGCTAGAAAAACTTGAAACTGAGGTTGAAATGTTAGCGTTTGAGGTGAAAACGTTTCATATGAGGTATTATTTTACTAGAAATTGAATAATGTTCGATTCAGAGAACCGAGCTGGAAGTAATCCATCATTGAGTTAAATTTCAACGTTGTAATAGGAGTTTTTTTTTTGAGGTAGTTTTTTTTTTGTTGAATTTTTGTCAAATTTACTAACGAACTCATCTATGCACATTTTAATTAGTCTAATTTAATATGCGAAAAAAAAACTCCAAAAGCTTCTACATTACAGCTTTTTTTCCACCATGTTGAATTCATTATTATTATAAATTCTGACCAAAAAAAAAATAAAATGTACTTATGCAAAATTGTATTTCTAATCGCTACATTAATTAATTGATGTTAGTAAAAATTTCTAATCAATCGATAACTATGTTTTACGTGCGACATGTGATTTTTTATTTGTATTCGATTAGTAGTTTTTATATAATGTTTATGTGAATTTCTCGCTATGCGATAATTGTCGTTGTTTTTTTTTTCCATTGTAATTTTTCCTCACTCTTTGTTTTTATGGTTCCATAATTTCGCCTCAGGCAACGTTTTTTATATTTCAATTTTTGAGTTTTGAAATACTTTGACCTATCAGTTATCATCAACACAAAAAAAAACAATAATATCAACAATGCCAATAATATTTATAATAATGGCAGAATTTTTGTTTTATATGATGAAAAACATGGGTGTAAACTCGATGACGTCATGTTTATCGTTCGAAAAATCGATGGAACCTCATTCAACCTATTTATTTATATTTATTTGCACTGATTTTTGTTTACTTTTAATTTGTTAGCATCTCTAAGAAAAAAGGGTTATCGTCATTTTAATTTAATTCTAAACTCTGAGGAAATTTTAAAGATATCATTTTCCCATTGAACTCATTTTTTTTAATCCACTGATTAGAAAAAATATATATTCATAATATTTTTAATCGTCGTAATAGAAAATGTTTTTTTGTTTTTAAAGATACAATTTTTAATATGCTACATATTTACGAGAAAAAATATTTAGAATATTTTTTTTCTTTGTATATAAAATCCCTCCGAGGTATTTACTTACTGAGGTGTTTACTGAGGCATTTTATTATTTATTCGTAAATTTTTAAAATAATGAGCAGAATTATTTATTTACTCACTCACTTACTCATTTTACTAAAAACCTCACTAATGGCCACAAGTGCATTTTAATTACTTAATTCTTTTTTTTTCCTTCTATTCTTTTTTTTTTCTATTTTTTTTTTGCCTTATTAGAGTAGAACAAAACGTTTATGTAACAATCAATCATTTTTCATTCTTCAAAATTTCAACGATGATTTATTGTATTTAAAAAAACTCAAGCTCTCAATAAAAATTTAAAAGCTTAAGCTGACTTCCCTGGTATAATTAGGCTTATATGTTTTCAAATTTTCCTCATTAACAAAGTTTTTTTTCCGATGAAAATCCTCTTATTGATTGATTTATATGATCGATTGAATGCGACATGTTTTATTTGTACATTATAAATTTTTCAGAATTGTTACGAATGAGGTAGAAGTCACTTTGAATATTTTAAGTTAGAAACGCCGTTCCTCAATTTGATATTTTCCCGGTTTACTCGAGACTTATTTCTCCTCAAGATGTGTCTTATGAAAATTTTCATTGTATGTGCAATTTATTTTTTATACAAATTCGTTTTCTGAAGTAAAGGAATATTTATGAAATCGCTACGAAAAAGAAACCATTCCTCGATTCATTTCATAACTCATTTAGAAAATTTATTCCAACTGAGTGACGAACCTCACATAATTTCTGAATAATATAATTCACGATGAGCGTAGAAATACTGTGAAATACAGAAATCCGGCTTGAGTTTCATACGTCATTGCTTTTCGTTAAGAAATAAGAACAAAGAAAAAAATTCGCATTATAAAAAGACTTGCCATTTTGTATACGAACGCTCCTCAATCGGTATTATTTTCCTCAATTTTAACTTCATATTCTCATTTGCATAATTCATTATGTATTTACTATCATATTGATCGATTCTGATAACAGTTGAATTCAATAGAAGAGTGTCTGATAGAAATATTGCTACATCTACACCAGAGATTCGAACTTTTCGTTCCAGATCTTCTAAGCATTTCATTCAACTGAGGTCAGTAGATCAATATCCTCGTGATTCAATGAGAGTGACAAAATAAATCACTATTGAATGTAAATATGTATTCAAACATCCTAGCGAAAAACTATAAAGTACATTCGGTGAGTATGCAATCCATAAAATTTGCAAGCTTAATCCTTCATTTTATGTACCCTCAATTTCGAGGATCAAATAACGCAGAACAGAATTTGATATGTTAAACTCTGTATGACGAGCAGAAAAAAAAAACCTGGATAGCTTCTGAGACTGGCAAAAAAAAAAGAATCGTAGCCCATTAGCGAATTAGGCTTATTCCTAGACTCATTTTGACTTAATTCATTTTGAGGAAAATGAGTATTCATAATGAGTTGTAGAATTTTTTCCATAATTTTGAATAATCAATATTTTCTAAACATGAAATGATAAAAATTACGGAATTAGTTAGTTTATCATATTCTATTTATATTGATTAACTCACTACAGTAAACTTTCGTTTGTAAAAATATAATATCATTGCTGGCGTATTAGTTTTATTTAATAGATGAGGTAACACTTTTTTTTTAGTGTTGATGGTATGAGTAAAAATAACTCAAAAATTATGATGGTGATCGCATAAATTTCATGAGAAAAGCATCCTCGAGGAACAGAATGAGGTATTTGATAGTATCGTTTGATGTTGGATCGTCCCAGCACCATAGATTATAATTTGTTTGAATCATACACAAAAGAAATGTGGGTTCAAGTCCAGCTTGAGGTTACAAGTTTTGCGATTACCTCAGTATCAATAAGGTAATAAGAGCGAGATCATTATGACCTACCATAGTTGATGGGAAACAAATAAAATGTCTACGAAAAAAGAACTACTTCTCTAAGGATAAAGTGCTAAGCATTTCGTGGTAAAGATGACTCCTTAAACTCCTCCTTAATATAATTGCTCAAACCGTAGATGTCAAAAGTACTGCAAAAGCTGACGTCATTAGATTATTTCCATAATTTATTAATAAAGTGACGTGTTTGGTGAGTCAAGTGAGAAAGCAATCAATATTAATGGATTCGTTATCTTCTAATCACAGATAATCTCTAGCAAAAAAAATGGGAAAAAAAGGTGGTAAATAGGAGTACAGGGAGCAAAATTGGTTAATTGGTTAATTGGTTAATTAGAAGTCTTCAAAATGCTTATTATTCAGGAATTTCCTCTCTGCTGATCCGGATATATGATCCTCATGAGGAATACGACGATTAGCGTTAAAGTTCTCTTTTATTTTTGTTTTTCACCAATGAGGAAAATTTGGCGTTTTGTCTATTTGTCAACAACAACAACAACAACTATGAGTATGTTTCAGATTCAATAAAGCCATTTCACTAGAATTACAATATTTCAAGCCATTTCGAACTTATCAATATGATAAAATACGACAGTGAATTAATTTTTGCAGGACCCAGGGTAGTATATGTCAAAAGCGGAACATAGGTGGGTTGGTAATAAATTGAGAAGAGACGGCGTAAGATGGACAAAGGGTACTGTAGAATGGTACTTAAAAGAACGCAAAGGTCCTCCTGGGCACTCCACCTGCATTGCATGATGGGCGGATGTGCTTGAGGCTAATCTCAAGAAGCTGTTCTCACGACTAACAACGACCTCAACATCACAGGATGGACAGCGCTAGCGTCACTTGCATGTACGTAGAGGACCACCAATATGGAGGGAAGTCGCGCTAGAAAAGTACGAATTGGAGACTGTGGGAGGCCCACACTAGGGGTGATAACGGCTCATCGAACTAAGTATTAAATAAATTCCAGTAAGAATAATATAATGGCTTTTTTTCTGTAGATGAATAGAATATTTAAAACTTTTTCAAGACCAAATGAGTAGATCAAAATATTTGACACACACTTTTACGATTGTTGTTATTTCATAGACGGATCAACTTTGTAAATGTTTGTTATAAATATCAGTACTCCTATAAACCTCAAAATAATAAGTCAATTTTTTTTGCTTCAGTAACATTTTTCTATAGGTATGTTTGTTTCTCAAGTGAATTAATATGAAAAGTAAGCCATAATATGCAATTTAAAAACTTTATATTAAAAAAAGAAGCCGAAAAAAACATCAATTTAGATTCAGTATAACTCGGACAATGGGCGGAGTCAATTCATTCATCTCCTCCATTAATGCTGATCGTGTACGTTCGTTCTTAAAGATATATCAAAACAACAACATATTATAGAATATAATGCTGCATTTACAAATAATATGTTTAAAAAATGTCATAATTATATTCCTAATGATGCTGAGTCAATTACTAAACCTGTGATCTTAGTCCGGACTCGAAACCGCATCTACAGATGTTCGGTCTGTTGTGCTAGCCGATTGTACTACTGAGGTACTTGCTCCATTACTCCTCAATGTTTCACTGATGTTCAATGAATATCTCAGAGGTTATAAGTATATATTTTCGAAAAAAAAATATCACTCGCTTGATTATTTTCGTCACCTATACGATTTATGCATACAGTGGAGTGTTGAGTACCTTTTTTCATTTATGTTCACGTTCACTTTTTTTTTCTGATAGCTCGAGATTACCTTAATGCACCTCAATATTAATAATAACGAATCAATCGATTCCTCAATCGAACGAACCCTTAATCGATTTTAGTTCTAAACTTTTGCGTAGGCGTTGTTCGGTTTGTAGAAATGTCCACTGGTCGTCCAAAGATTCTTTAAGGATTATTCGTATATATTAGAATATTTGAAATGTTTTAAATTCTTCATAACGTATTACTTTTTGAAATCAAATAGCTGAATGTGTTAAGTTATGAGTTTCATTCTTTATGCTTCATCACCAGCATATTTTCAGTTCTACACACTTGAAAAGCACTTAAGAAACGTTTCTCGAGGTGATTACGTATGCAGTTCTCTCGCTTCTAAACTTCTTTTCATGGAAGAATTGAGTTTTTTTGATCTATCAGTTAATTAGTATCGCATTTATCTGAAGAGCTGAACGCTGAACGCTGAACTCACCACGTTATGCTTGACTACTGTATATTATTGTTGTGACTCAATATGTTTTCAAACAATTACCACACTCTTTCATGAGGTTACAATCATCACATATTCCGAGAAAAAACGAATTGTTGAAGAATTGAATCGCGTTAACTTGAATCTTTTCATTCTGCAGAAGCCTCTTATCGTTGTTGATTGATCAACTCCATTCGTGCTTACTTCGTCGTACGAAATTTACATTTTCAGCAAAATGAGGCTTTTCGTGCTTCATGAAAACTTAGAACTCTCCTATTCAGAATTTGTATAGTCTCGAAATAGCATAACCCTCATTGAAAAAACCATGTATTTGAACTCCTTAATACCCTCTTATGCCTCTGATTTCGTAGAAATCGAGTTTTTTTTATCGTTTCGAAAACGTTTTACAATATTTCGTATTCAATAACAATATTAGTTAATATTTTCATATTAGCGAATTGTTATTCCTTTTTTAGTTGTTTTTTTTTCTGTCTAAATTAATTATCAGAAAGACGACAATTCTGTCGAACTAAGCCTTAACACGAAAACGTCATCGTGAAGAAGAAGACGACGACGAAGAAGAAGAAGAAGCAAAAAAAAAAGAAGAAGCTGGTTGCCTTATTGAAACTTCAGGAATTTTTTCTAACATTTCTATATTTATACTAAATTCTAAGCTGCATTTATTCTATAGTCGCTATCATACATATAGAATACGTATTGATTGCTTCATCATCAATTCAATCACCATATTGTTGACATTAGAAATTTTATGCACATTCTTATACATACTAATCATATTCTGATACATCATAACAAATATCCTCAATTTTGGAGGATTATTTGCTACCTCTCTCATCCATTTCATCCACTTTATTCTAACGAATTCATGACTGAGATTGATTGAAATCGATCGATCGGTCCCCCACAATCACACACCGTTGCGTAGATCACTGATTTACACTGACCTACACTGACACTTTGGCTCTCTTAGTTTTTCACTGTCTTCTCCAATATAGTTCATAGACGCGCCGCCCTCGATTAGCTCTCACTTATTGTGACATCGCATTTCTTATTGATCGATGATGGATATGTGGATGAATTCTTGATCTGTTATTCCTGATATCATTTTTTTATTCAAGTGAGTTCATTTTCCTTATCTATAGCTCCTACATTATGAGGATGTATATTGATCTGTTGCTTCTATAGCGGAATAATCTTAGATGGATATTATCGTTATGTCATCGTTTTCTCTATCATTGTATGTATCGCCTAATCGGTTTCTATTATTATTATTATTACTAGATGTATAAATATACATAAACCAAAACTGTATCGATTCGGATTCGTTAGCCGTTTAGTCAAATCCCAAAATGAGTGATGACACCTCAAAAGTTGTTAATTAGAACTTTATTAGAATAGAAAAGAATACAATGTGAAACTCAGAGCTGCAAGATGAGAAGGCGTATGCTCGAAAAAACGAAACGTTGAGAAAAAGGTGTGAAGTAGATCAACGTGAATAATAGAGAATAGAGGAAAAATCTGAGCTTAAGAATAGAAGGTTATGAGGTTTTATACCTTTAGACAGAGTGACAAAAATGATAATTGGTCAGACTTGTTGTCACTCTTTTGTTAGATCAGTGGTTCACTGAAGAACAGAGGGAAAGTCGCAAGTATTTATCACAATACATATAAATATATAAAATATTAATTACCCAAGGTTGGAAAATATCATACGGCTACAAAATTCAAACTGATATCGTCACCTTGTTACTGTAAAGCTTCAACATCATAACGTTGACTACTATCCTCAGAGGAACAGTCGCGCCAAAATGAGGACCAGTGGAGATATTAAATCATAAAGAGAAAAACAATGTCAGCTTTTTTTTCTTTATAATCTCAGAGAAAAAAATTAAGCTTTTCGGTTGCTTACGTAATTACTAGTTGGTGGGTTTTTTTATTGTTAACATAAAATGCGTACTTTTCGAGAACTGTCTAAGGAATTATGAATAAATACGAACAAGAACCGTACGATACTTAAGCGTATATTTGATTATTGATCGATTAACTCAGTACTTTACCGAGCATGGTACTGTAAATTATAATAAAATAAAAGTTCTATATTGAAATGCAATAACATTGAAGCCTCATGAGGACAAGCCTTGACAATTTTTGTAAATATTTTATCTTTGTATGAATAACGTTGGTATAATAATTGACCATAAGTGATTATTTTCGAAGAAGAATGATAGAGCTTAAAGATTAAATCACTATGGACAACGTATGAATGAATACGCTCTGTATTCGACCTCATAAGTATCAATGAGTTCACTTTTTGCATATTTATTCCACACATTGAACTTACCGTACTTAGTTGTGAGTCATTAAAAGATTCTTCATATTGTTCAAAATGCTATGTTTGTTTGTTTTTAGTAATGTAAATATGTAATATTATAGTGTTTAACATGAATATATTACATTATGTAAAATCTATTTGGTGAGGTATCCCCTCATTCTATTAGGAAAAATTTCGCATGAAAAATAATTTCATGACAAAATTGAATGCCATGCCATTTGTTATAGAATGAATGAATGTTGTTAGAAGAATAACAAAAACATAATTAAGAAACGTTGTAATGTTTACGTCTGAGTTACAAGAACTCACAAGAGAGAAGAAAATTAAGAATTACATCATGAGAACCATTAAAGAAACTTTTAAAAGAGTAACCTCAATGCTCGTTCACCTCATTTATAAGAAATGATTTTGTTTTAAAACGCAAAGTTTATTTTCTAAGCTGTTATTTTGGACGAATCGTTGTGATTCTTTTCATTCATACAACGAAAATGATTATCACCTATAATGGCATCGATTCGAGATTCGAATTCAGTAAGTTGTCGCCTTAGACGATGACGACGTCGTTGGTGTTGTCGTCGAGTGGGCGTGGTTTCGGAATCTTGCGTGACTTAGCACCGCCCATTGGCATCGTCACTCCGTACTTCGCCATTCGCCATGAGAAGCATTGTATTCACCATATTATCAATGATTCTCATTGCTGTAGTTACTAAAATTTCAGGACAGGTATGTTTATCCTTTTTTTTTGTGGTTCAATTTTCTATAATTTTTCTTATTATCTAATTTATAAAAAGATATTTGCTTATTAACTTGTCATCCTCTTTTTTTTCTGTCATCAACAGTTCCTTAAAACTTGACTCCATCTTGAAATTTTTCTGAGTTATACTAATTGACAGCATGAATAACTGCAACAACTCATTGAGTTACAAAATCACCTCTGCTTTTTTGAGATTAGGGTACTAATTTCACGAAAAAAAAAACTTGACTCATTCATTACCGTGTGGCAATTTTTGTTGTCTTTTAAAACAATACCGACGTTACATTTGAATAGTACACTAGAATTCATTCTCTTTATCCATAATGATATCGAGTCAATCGCAAAACTTGCTACCTCAAGCGAAATCTACCTCGACCACGTTGTTCTTTATCCCTCAAGAACAATTATTGAATACAAACAGAATAGTACTGTACTAATGGAATAGAAAATAAAGGAAAAAGTGCGTAGTTGATAAATAGAATGGTTTAAAAATTATAATGATATATTTTTATATTTTTATTTACTTGTTTTTTTTTCTGTTGACCGAGAATTCTATGATGCATCAGATGCAGAAAAACATCTGGAAACGATTAATGATACTCAACTGGAATAAATGTCAATTTGTAGGATTATCAGTATATGAGGGAAAAGATAATGAGGTTTTTCACTACGAAAGATCTCCATTCTAAGAATAACAAAACAAAACTGTTTTCCTTTTTTTTTCCTCTTCATAACACTTATTATTCATAGGTTAGCGTTTGAGGGCGAAAAATATTGTTTATCATTACCAGAAGAAAATACGATCAAAAATAAGTGAGTTCATGCTATTTGTGGACTCTTTCCTATGAGTTAATATTGATTATATCGATACTAATCGTTTTTTCAGAGAGAAAAAAATCAATATTTTTTTAAACTCATCATTGAGTTTCCGTTTTATAGCCAAGTTATTAGTTTTCTAAGCATTTTTCATTTTCCTTTATTCTAAAGGATTCTTATGAGGTTACATACAGTACAGTTTCTTTGTTCTTATTTGATAAAAAAAAAGCTTAATCCTACTCTTAGTTTTTTATTTTATAGTTCTTGAGTAATAAAGACTCGATATTGATCGTGTGGTAGATCAATAGATCAAGTTCTAATATTGCAATTAAATCAAATCGATTTGTACCGTATGTGATCTAAGCAATTTCAGCTCAACTTTTATTGTCTTTCATAGTAAACTAGTTGTTTTCTTTTCTACACTATTTATTGACAAATAAAATAATAAGCTTTTTTAATAATTACTCTCTTCACTAACTAAATAAAAATATGAAATTTGCCCTCAACCCTTATTTACCTTTATTGAAGTGCTTGTTGTGTTTGTAAACAAATTGATCTGACCTGTTCACCACTTCTGAATTTGTAGATTTTTTCTTTGTAAAATTTTGCTATATTTTTGTTTAGTAATTTAAATATTCTCATCAATCCTACCGTATCGATTACTTTCAAAGTGAGTGCATAAACTGTTCAAGCTAATTTTTCAAAATATAATATAAAGCATTAAAATTTTCACAATGACGTCATCTTTTTTACTTAAGTGTTATTATTATGAATTCTCTGTAACGTCGCTAATGATGCTGGGTCAATCGGTAAACTTTGACCCTCAATTGGTACATTATTTTCTGAGGTATCACTTCCAAATTTTCCGATTGACTCAACATCAATAGAGCTATAAGAACAAAACAATTTTAACCTATTATAATTGACAGAAAATATATAAAAATGACTTTTCATATTGGCTTTTTTTTTCGCCAAAAGAAAAACTGTGACCTACATACCTCACCTACCGTAATTTCTACACCGAACTTTGGCTAATTTTCTCTTCTTCCTCAACAAAAAAGTTTTTTTGTTATCTAAACAAAGGGGATAATCATAATAATGTTGTAAATATAAAAAAATACGAAAAATTCCCACCAAAGAGTGATAATAGTTTTTTTTTCAGCGGTAGCATAAAATGAGTTAAAAAGCTGAATATTGATTTTATCACAGATATTTCAGATAGAGTTTATCAGCTGAGGGTCATATTGGTTTTTTTTGTTTGAGATCAATTACCTCATCTTCTCAATCATTTGAAAATAATAAAATTCACTTGAAATTCTCTATTTTTCATTTGATACTTTCATTTCCTCCTTTTTTAACTCATAGTTATCAAATAAAAGATGAGGTAATTTTTTTCTGCTGCTGTTCAATAGATAAAAAATAGAACAGATTGTTCCTCTTGTAACGTATATTTAGGTTTACTTTAATTATATATTAATCAATGTAACGTTATTATCAATTTATCAGTAATTATACTGATTTTACTGGTAATTATCACTATTAACTACTTTTTTGTTAAGCTTCAGTTAAGCTAATTACCTCATTTCACTGATAGTGACAGAGCTTGAGAGTGATAATAATAATAATAATATGAAGTATTAACCTTTTTTCAAATGAACATGGAAAGGGACAATTTGCCTCGAAAAAAGACTCATATCTCGATCTATCTTTTTCCTCATTTTTTGATTTCTGGTCAGCGGATGTTGATCAACTTAAATAATGTTTCAAATATAAAAAATCATCTAACTATTCGTCTGCAGAGTATTTCAACGTTGAATTTGATATTATTTAATTGCATATTTTTATAATTTGATCGAAAATCTATCAACCTCACTTTATATCTTCACAAAAAAAAAGAAAGTGTATTGATTTTTTTCGAAATCTGAAAAGTCTGTTGGTTTGTCATGCATGATTGATTTGGTTTTTGATCTTTTTCTAATAAAGGATGTGTAACTTAAGCTATTAGTGATCGAATAGGGTAAGCTTTAGGATTGATAAAGCTGTGAGACGGGATGCGTCAACACATTCGATTCCAATGTGATGTCGTAGAGGTGGCTGAATGCGAGCCTCCTCTATAGCGTGACTTGAGTTGTCCACGCTTCACCAAGTTAGTGATGGTTATCTTACCCATATTCCTCAGATGCTGATTCACCGACCTCAGAGGGATGGCGGTTTTCGTAGGTCTGGGGGATGCTACAAGTCTGGCTTAGACGTTTGTTATCTGAAGCACCTTCATCGCTACACCACGCGTTCCTGATTTCCTCGATGGTATAGTGGTGTGTGCATCTGTTAGTAATTGTATAAAAATCTAAAAAAGCGCCATAAAACGAATAAAAATCACCGAATGAGGTTTAAATGCATTTTCATGCTCTAGCATTTTTTTTTTCTGTTCCCAGCCAGAGAAATCGTTTCTGTCAGTTGAACGAGTACTTTTTTTTTTGCATTGTACTCATTAGAATTGAGGTAAAGAGTAACTCACAACAATCAGAATTCAATATTTCTATTCTTCTATCCATTTTTATTTATTTTCTATCAACTATGATATGTAAAATGCCTAATGATGTTTGTCTTAATCTCTAAACTTGGTGCCTCAGGCAGGATTCGAACTCACATCTACCGATGTTCGATCCGTTTTGCTATATTTTTCTATCTCAAATGATAGTCATTCAGAAGAAGTAAAATGAAATGGAAAACAAAATAATTTATTTCATAGAAACTATACGGTACAGTATTCCATAGACTTTTTTCCTCGATTTACGAATTGAGTGAAATGCAAATAAAAATTAATCTATTAGATTTTTCACCTCGAGGCCACATTAAGCATTTAAAACTTTAATGTATTATAAATCGCATAAAATATAATTAATCTCGTTTATTATTATTTTTTTCTTCTTTGCACACTTCTTTTCTTCTGACAATCCATAAATTTTATGGATTTTTCAGCTTCAAATGAAATCTCATGAACTTTCATTTTCATTCATTTTTTTCTCGCATTAAATTTCATTTATTAAAATTTATATTTTAATGTTTATAGCACTTTTTTTTCTGCATTACTTTATGAATTACTGTAGAGATAAAAAATATCTCATTTAAGATCGATCGATCGAAATCGGCAGCAGAAGCAACAGAGTTTTTTAAAAAAATATTCCATAATTTATCGTTTATTGATTTTTAATTTTAACATAAATATATTTATTTGAATGTCTATTTAAGCAATCGGACTAATGACTTCTATTAAAAAAAAAATCACATAATGAGGAAAATTTTTCCATAGAAAACAATTGCATTGAGTCAATTTATTTTGTTTTCATCATTAAACAGAAAAAAGAAAAGAGGATTATGTCAATTTATTCTATAAGAAAAAGTGTTGTTATTTTTTGAATTTGACTCAAAACCACATTCTATATTGTTATAATCCTCTTTGAGGTGTCATTTTTTGGTCCTTTGCAAGACATCGTGGAACGGTTTAGTGTGACTCGAACCTATATAGCTCAGTAAAGCGACCTTTTGCTTTCTCGTTGAGTTAAATGGACACATAGGATGGAATACGAGGTTCTGACCTGAGGCGAAAGTGAGCTTTTCTATGCAAGTAGGCAATTCTATTGATGTTTGTGTGTATATGCTTCTGATCGTATAATGCATCTCAATTTAATCAAAAGACTACAATCTACGAACGGCTACGAGGTACACGAGGTCAACCTGATTTTTTAAGCTTCCATCTACTCCAATATGCAGCATACGACTACATATGAGCGCATTATTCAACCTCATGTAAAAGCTCTGCGGGCTAACGTCTAGAATCAATCACAAAATACGGCATAATAAATGGGCCTCATACTTCGGACCTTAAGTGAAATCAAATATAGCAGCATTACTACGAGTCCATTAAATAAATAAGGTCTAGGACCTGTTTAGCTTATATTATGACAAACAACAGGATGGATGGTGTCTCACAATTGTAGAAGTCTTCACGTGCAGCTATAGAAGCCTTTGTAGAAGAATCGAACGGCATTAAATCAAGAGACGATTCAGTCGACATATCTAAGGAATCCATCTGTCTAACAGTACATCTACCAGTAGTTGATCTACAAGTCGTAATGTGAAGACAACATCCATCAGCAACCGATTCCCTTGAACACCTAGCAAAATACCGGTGAACTACCGTTTCAATTCTTAGACCACTTTTCAAAGGTACCAACAAAACGATTGCGATACCTGGCAAGCTTTCAGAGCAAGTACTGTACACTGAAAAGTTCTCACGGCTCTCGCTTGTGATCTAGATGAATAGATCATTCATGAGTTGAGGATTTGATGAATTATTCTCACTTCCTAGACTCTATCGAAAAAAATTGAAGAAGATTGAAGACGTTGGAGGAGAAAATGACGACGATGGTCAATCGTTATAGAATGCTTCACGTATTGGAGTTTATTATTATAATCGAGGAGGTAATTGGATTAGAATATCATCTATGTATTAATTTGAAGCGGTGTTAATATGTTCGGCTTTATTGTGCTTACTTTTCGAGTTCATTCCCTCGCCCTTCATCTCCTGTTGCGCAACATGTCTCAATTCTCATTCACGCAAGTTTTGTGAATTGGCACAAGAGCTGCACCAAACTATAATAAGGTTCGAGTTTATAGTCATCTCCATTCCATGAAATCGAATGCATAGTACATCCGGCAAAGAACGATCAATTCCTATGCTTCATTCTTTGTCTTCTACATAGTGTTTGAATATGTTTGAGGTTACTGTCCTCACTAGGATAAAAATAGAGAAAACTCCTCACCCTCGATTGATATATGACGGGGTTTTCGATCGAATAAATAATTTTGATTTAAGATTATTTCAATTGATATAATGTATCCTTTACCGTTTTCTTATTCCTTACTTACTTTTTTCCTCAGAATTTCAGTGCACTAAGTCATAGAGGAATTGAGTGAATAAGAAACACCATGAAATTGATTTCACTACTGAAATTCTCGTATTCAGACGATCATTTTTTCTTCTTCTGTCAAAATTTGAGGAAAAAAAATTTAAACTATTTAATTAAATTGAAAACGTCTAGTTTTATGATCGTATTGAAAAAGCTATTTGGTACCAAGTGGAAACGTTTGCACTCATCCATCACTTATGCAGAAAATTATTGTGAGTTACCAAAAAGAAAAAGAAACAGCTGAATAATTACCACACCTCAAACTTCATACTAATCACCTCAATTCTATGATCTCAAGCAGTTTATGACAATGACGCATTGATATCCTACTGTATTGAGTTTGTCACAAATCTCAAAACCTCAAAAGGATTACACTCAAACTCTTCCTATTTTGTAAATCACCTCGATTTGTATTCTCTAATGTTTTCATTAACCCTCAAAACACTTACGTTTCGTTCTTTCCTCTTTTTTTTTCGCATGAGGTTGATTTAATAACAAAAAAGTACAGACGAGAAATTTTACCTTATTGTAAATTTCTTTCTGTTAATTTATTTACGCAATTATTTTTTCCTGAAAACTGTAAAATTCAGTGATCTCTGCTAATCGATTTTTAAAAAAGGATATTTGGACGATCCGTCATATATTTCAAATTCTTCTTCATAACAGAATGATGTAGTGAACAAAAAAAATCTTGTTAAATTATTCCACCTTTTTTTTCTTGTAATATAAAGGGTTATTTAACTCATTGATACCTCGTAATCCTCTTTTCTTTCAACGGTGATTGTTCCAATCTCTTCTGTGAGTGAATTTTTTGCATAGATTATTTGGAAATGTGGATCAGAATTAAAATTGATCGAAGATTTGACCAGCAAAGATTTATGTTAAAAAAATCTTCATTAAAATCTTGTTATTCGTTTATTTATTATTTTATTGACCACGAAAAAAAATGAGAAAACAACAGGCTTTTTTCTCAGAGCTTAGATCGTTTTCAATTGCCTAAGGCCTATATACGTTCTGATTTATTTCTACCGTTCGATGAAAATATTATCGATGAGGAATAAGAAAATAACATAATCGAGTTCAAAAACTAACTGTTTACAATCCTCATGAGGTCTTTCTTGTTCATTTTCCAATTATAAAAATAATGCTCGAAGCCAAGCAGTTTTTTCTTTCGGTTTTTTGTTTTTTGAAATTGAGTCTACTGTAAATAAAATAGTATTGGTTCATTGCAGTAATCGTTTTAATTGCTTTGAGTCAAATGATGTCCTCATTTCTTTTTTTCCATAAAATTGTTCATCTACAAATTTTGTCGTAAGCGAAACAGACAGTGTTCATTTGAAAATGTTCATCTACTTGATTAAAAAATAAACTGAATAAAAAAAAAGCATTTTTAAAAAAGACGACTAAAAAAAGAGTGAAGAAAAAAACAATTTCAATCTTTTCTAAATTTTATTATAGCTAA
>KN716268.1:50770-89441 GCA_000816705.1 Dictyocaulus viviparus | reverse complement strand
AGTGAAATCGTTAAGCTACTTTTTTATCAATCGAATAGACTAATAATTTTAATAGTCAAACTTTTTTTTACAATGTTTACTAAATAAATTCGAATAGTAATTAAGTCGTTAAAAGCTTTTAGTGCATTTGCAGCACTAGATATCCTCATCGTTTAAAATTTGAATGAATCCATTCAGAAGTAAGTAGGACGTTGAAAGTAATTCAAATTGTTCGTGTACTTTTTCATTATAATACAATAAGCTGTAGATGAACAACAAGAACGAAGCATCAAATGACGTCAATGATTTGTCAGTACGATCGACGAAAAAGCATGGGCGTTCTTCATAAAGCTTTTCAGTACTTGATTGAGTTTCTATGCCATCAGTACAGTACACTTACATGTTAATAAAATTTTACTTGTTTATGATCAAGTCATAATTTTACCGTAAAGGTAACGATTAAGCTGTGTGATCTACTCATTATGAAGCTGACTAGTCACAGTAAGTTATTGTATGGCTTTTTATTGAATGAATACAAGAAAAAACAAATTCTTTCCTTAACTATTCCACTAAGAATATCATCAGTTTTCAACATAAATTTGACACTAATCGATTAGATAAGTGATAGTATCAATCATATTTATAGGCATATTACTGTAGGTAGATGAGACTTGATTAGTACAATCTGACTAGAAAGCGCTTGTCACTCTTACTCGTTACTCTTCGTTTTCAAGATTTAAACCATTTTGATCTACTTCTTTCCTCTACATTAGTAATAGACATGGAGGAGGAAAGCACGCAAAGATTCAAATTTTACAATATTTATTGAATAAGTAAAAAAAATATGACAGCTTTTCCAAATCAGCAACTGAAATTGAAATCGTTGTCCAAATTTTCAGCTATTCAGTATGAATCACTTCCGATTCAATTTGCATAAATGCTTGAAAATCGTTGGAACAACCTCTTTATCATTTTGTATTATCGATCGATTTTAAGTAACCACCAATTTTTAGTGGTCCATTATTAAAATTTTCTTTTTTTCCTCAAAAGAATAGTACTAATAAGGAGGAGGGAAGTGAATTCTACAGAAAAATAACTTGACGATTCGAAATAGATCCGTCGTAGATTGTGTCCGACTTTCAATTTTTTATCCGAAAAAAAAGTTCAAATTTAATACATATTTAACTTAAATGTAACAATAATTATTGTTAAATTGTACAATATAAAT
Organism: Dictyocaulus viviparus; assembly: GCA_000816705.1. NCBI lineage: Eukaryota > Metazoa > Nematoda > Chromadorea > Rhabditida > Metastrongylidae > Dictyocaulus > Dictyocaulus viviparus. The sequence continues at coordinate 88,234 of KN716268.1, read as the reverse complement.
ATACAATATTAACATATTAATACAATATATGAATAATTATATACATAAATTAAATTGTAACAATAATTATACACTTTAATAAATATTATTCAAGAAAAATTAAGAGAGAAATTGCTAAACATTAGAGATTAGTTTCTTCGGGGAAGAGTTGAAGATTTGTATTCTTCTCAATTACATTGATTATGCAAATTTTTATTACGAGTTATTAACCTCAATCATAACTTGTAACAGTGAATTCACTGATCATCCTGAACACAATTCTTCTTACGAATCTCGTAGCTCTTCACCTTTTCTGAGGAATTTTTTCGCTTTCTGAGGCGAATACATTTAATGAGAATCATTAAGGCTAAAAATCTGAATTCTTTCTTGGTGGATGATTTTCTTAAGAAGTTTACGCCATGTTTATCGTATGCGTCATATCAGCTTTAAGCTATAACATGATTATTCTTCGTCGAGTAGACTTTGAACTTCCGAGGGATAATGCAAGTGAAATCTTCAGATTAAAAGATAACAAGAAGTGATCATAGTTGCCGAGGTGTCTGAGTGAAACACTAATCATTGTCACAATTTATCATTATCACTTATCATTTTATTATCATATTTTATTGTGATCATTATCATTATAACACTTTATCATTTTCATGTTTCTAACGCAGTTATGAAAGAGTTATTGTATGGTTGATGAAGAAGAAGAAGAAGATGATGAATCGATTTGCTTCTAGTACTACCTCGTAACCTCATAACCTTCTTTGACACTTCAACGATGTAAATAACAATGACGTTTGAATGAAAGGATTAGCATAAGGTTATCGAATTGATGATGTGGTGAATAGAATTACGTCGTCTTCAGCAGACTGCATTACCATATTGTCTGATTGCTTTAATTCCACCGATGAAGCTCTTCATATCCGAAAAGCCGAAAAACAGATGAAACAAACACCATCTACCGTATATGTAAACATTCAGCCGTTTAAATTTTCTCTTGACATCGGAACTTAATCCAATGCATCAGTGAGGCGTATGCTTTTTAACGTATACGAATTCACTTTAGAATCTGCTTCGCTCTGATGAGTATGTCTTCTAGGAAATCGTTTCAAACTTAACAACAGCAAAGCAGGGAATATTTCTTTTTCTTTAGGATTAGAGGAATGAAACATCCTCGCTTTTTTACTCTACAGCTTATTCTAAAACAGCTTATAGATTTTATTACATCAATCCAGTATTATCAATCAATACTGGAAGAATCCACCATTGAAATTTACCACAGCAAAGCATTGAGTCAAATACAGAAAAAAACATGCTCAGAATGGAGTTATCATTTCAAATCCTAGCATGAACGAATATTCCCGTAAGGTATTTCAGTAGCAATTCTAACGATCTTTCTAAACGAATAACCTCAGTGAGAATAAAATGGAAGGCTTATTCGTTGACATTCTTCTATGCTAGAACTTTAACAATTAGTCTATTTGTTTTTACATATCCACAAGAAAATCATTATCTATCATAATAATGTTTATTGTGTCCTTCACATTTTTGAGTGACACCGTAATAGTGCAGATGAATTCCTCATCTGCCACGTTGAACTAATCAAACTCTCCACGAAACTGGAATCATTTGAAAACGTATAGACTACGAAATTCCCAACAACCTACTATCAACACGAGGCTTTATTTATTCTTATGGACAAATAATGTGTTCCATAAGAAAAATGAACCAATAAGATTTAAACTCCATAGAGTTCGATGAGGTATAGATGTATCAAACCAAAACAGAGCAAGAAGCATGAAAATTTGCTAGTTTTGCTACATTGTGAGGTCTCAATTCTGACTATGATCTAAGCATTGTAGGTTTGGATTTCAAAAAAAGAGCCACTGGCAATGAGTGAGAATTTCATGAGTCACTGGACGGAATCGATTTTTTGTAACACTAAAATCCTAACTCATTTCCGTCCACCTATCACTAATGCCTGTTGTGCTAAAAAATAACGGGTCAAATTCGATAAACTTTCATGTGATAAGCTTTTGTATAATCACAAGAGTTTTCACAATCCTTCATTGAAGCTGATTTGTTATTTTGATGCTAAATGATAAGTATTTAACAAAATCACAACTAGTCGAGATCAAATCTTTCCTATGCTATTTAAAAACCTTAAAGAATTAATACTAACTTTAGAATTCTCACGGTCTCATGGGATTTTCTAATAAGATTGAGAGTTAACAAATTACTTTACCTCATGATCTATCATGAGTCTACATTTGTACGGCATATTTTTTAGATCAAAGTATCCAATAAATTCAAAGTCGTTATCATCATTCACTTAATAATCGATATTGATTATTCAGTAGCTGTACTTATTAAACTTGTTGCTTTAAAAAAAGTCTACCAACATTCTAATAGGAAAGGAAAATCGATATGAAATCATTGCAGGACTACGAAGCGTTAGCAGAATATTGTTCCATACCACAAAATCGAGATGTATGTGAACAGCTACTATCGGAACTCGTCGACGACGAAGATCGTCTACCGCGAGTGAGATAACGATTTACTTTTTCGAATACCATTATGAACACAATATGATAATATATGATAAGCCCTATCGCTGGCCAGTTCCTCTTACGAGATACCCTTATGCTTGCGTCTTCACCGTGACATCGTTGGGGTTATTGAATGCGAGCCTCCTCTATACAATGATTTGAGTTTATCGCCGTTTTTCTTTTGTATCAATTTAACAAACTGGGAAAGATTACAGTTTTCGTAGCACTGCAAGCAGGCGGCTGCGAACTTACACTTACTGATTAGACCTGAATAGCACTGCTGTAGCTCCACCACACTGCGCCACACTTAACTCACATAGAAAAAGAAAGAAAAATGAGAAATTACCGATACTCAAGAAAGAAACAAACTACTTTTTGCGAAATTAAGTCAATGATGTGTTAGTGATTACTTAAAATTTGACTCATCAATCCTCGTTATAAATATAGATCAAATATATTTTTAATTAATAGGTAGTTTTCCAAACTTATATAGCTAGCGTTTAAATTTAAGAAATAAAAAACGTGCTTTATTTTTATTTTTTGCAAAATTATTTAAAGTTAATATGTGTATAGCGTGAGGAAATTTACTAGTAGAAGAATTAATATGCTTTTTCATTGATCAATAATGGTTAAGAATACTGATAACATAATGATGTAAGCATCGTTTAAGCTTAACTGATCGGATTTATATCATTAAAAATTTAAAATGACGTCATCGATGACATAAGGCGTGAGAAAATCTCATCATTTTCGCCATAGTAATCAGTTGTAGTGCAGAAATTCTATTTGTTTACCTTTAAATTTGAATTAAATCTCCCATAATTAGAAGTTGTGAAAATATTTAAGTAAAACAATAAACAATATACGTATTAAATATATGATAAAATAGAATTATCGATTTGAAACAAATGAGGTAAAAAGAGTTCTCCAGAATAAATCCTCAAATAATCTACTAATTGGAGTTTTTAAGTGGGTACTTAAGAACGTTATTTATTTATGATTTTGTCTACCATAGAAAGAATTTTCTAGATATTGATCTCCACTAAAATATCAAATTGAGTGCTTGAAATCAGATATGTGATAATATAGTGAGGAAAAAAAAACAACTGAATCAATATTTTCCTCTATGGTTCTTCCATTGAGGGATATTTCCACCTCAGACCACTTGTCAATATCTTAATTTTCTATTAACTACATAGATTTTCTGTTTAGAATACAAATGTGTTTGTTTATCAATAAAGATAATATTCTATATGGAGTTATTTATAAAAAGATGTTAATGCATGTTGAGGTATTTTTTTAATATTATTAATATTTTTATTACATCACTACATTTTTATCATCACTTATCTTTATTGATACTTAATAAGGTCTTATGTCATTACTTGATCTTTATTTAAAACTCATTAACCATGTTGAGGTTAATACTACTGAACGTTTACACTTGTGAACTGTTTTTTTTTCTCGAAACAACAAGTCAGTAGACTCAGATGTGAGTGCGAAGATGTGAAATATCGTATGAGATGAGCTTTAAGAAACTGAAAAACAAAATCTATTACCGTATGACTGAAGCGTTTCTGAGGATAACCAGTCATACGTGGTCTATCCGTAAACTCAAATTATGCAGAAATGATCATTGAGTTCGTTCGTCGTATTCATCAATATTGAAATTATGGGACAGCTTTGTTTATTCATTATTTAATCTTGCTCATTCTAATTTATGCATTGAATTCCATGTATTAAACAGAAATAATTGGAATTCATTGAAAAATACCCAAACACTTCACAATTTCGATAGTTGATTGGATTGGAATTGAGTCAAAAACGAGTTAATTCCGATGTAACAATGATTTCCTCAAAATTGTAAGCTACTCATGAATCCAGAAAAACAAAAACAACAATAGCAGAGGATTCTTTGTCATTTGAAATAACCTATTGAGGAAAAAAATTCCTAGAAATACTTCTGTTCCTCATCTTCTCAGTTCAATGGGTGATCTGCTGGGTCTCTATTGTTACCCATCATTAAAATTATGATAAAAATACAAATTCAGCTTTTGACTACTGAAAAAGTGTAGTCATTGCTTTTTTTTCCTACGTCTTCCCCTAAATAAAATATTACCGTACATTCATGTTTGAGACGGAATTTGAAATATTGATATTAAGCTAATCAGCTGAATCCAATGTCTTATGAGTTAAACGAGAAAAGTTTTCCTCAACCACATCAAAATGCCAACTCAATGAACCTCAATAAATCCGATATTAATGGTCGTAGTAATTATTTCCATTTTCTTCTTTTATAGACGTCTGTGACGAAACATCTATGTTATTGTATTTTACAATTATAAAAAAAGTACTCGTCAAAGTTTACTAACAGCTCAACTGAATAAGCTGAATATTTTCTTCCTTCAGAACTTAATATGATGACCTAGAATTTCAATTCTACAATATAATAAACAACTAATACTTGGCAACATTCCAAGCTTTTGCCATCCGATCAACTGAACATTTTTTTCCAACAAAATGATGGCTTTAATGATGGATGAATGAAGATCGTGAGATTTTCCATCAGATCACATCAGATCTGATGAGTAGTACAATTTAGAGATCTTATGTAGAGTATGAATTGTCGTAAAAAGTACTAGTAATTTAAGGATAAGAAGTAACTTCCTTGTTTTGTTGTTAATTGTTTATCTTCAACTCAGCGATTCTAATTTGATCCCATTTCGAAAAGAATACCTCATTCAACCGTTTTTGACTTTTAATCCATTCAACACCATTCCAAATTATGTTATGCGTCCAATGACCTCTACCTGATGAGGGGAAAAACGAACCAGCTCATTCAAATAACGTATCCTATAGGGATTTCATTTCAGGCACTATTTTCCTCTGAACAACTCATCATTTCAGATTGACAAACGAAAACCATCGTTCGTGCGATTCGGAAAACGAGTTAACGTTGCTCCAATAGAAAAACGAAAGCCGAGTTTTGTCCGATTTGGAAGAAAATAAGCAAACAAGCAATGGGAAGTTACTATCATATAATCTAGTTATGCGATCATACATAATTGCCAAGTTAATTCTAATCGATACCGTTTTACGATATGCAACATCAACGATAATCTTCTGCCCATAGACACATTCATATGAAAACATGACCTATTTATTATTTAAAATAGCACGAACAATTCTTATCAATTTTTCAACCGTCTCAATTGTGTTTACCTTGAATGCAGATGTCTTACACGAAGTGATAAACATCTATGTGGTTATGTTGTTGAGGAAAAAAAACGATCAATTTTGATAAAAAAACAAAAGAATGTGCATGTTTATTTGTTATTTATTCTTGTAAAAATGTCAATTACAACGTGAATATTCTAATATATTTATATTGAACAAAAACTGCACATAATTACAATTGGATAGTAAGAAAACTACAACTTCTTAAAAAAATCAACTCCTATAAAATGTTATACACAGGAGAAAAACACCAAGTAAAACAATAGTGGAATTTATAAAGATTTTCAAAAGAAGAGGATTTTCATGATCGGATTTTCTTGAAAATGTATCGTCAATCTTGGTGATTAGCGTTATCAGAACGAGCCATTATTTTCGCGTAACGCTCAATATCATCCAACGACAAAAAGTCCACATAGTTTTGAATGCTCTAGAAAACACAACAACTTTTTAAAACCTCATACCTTATAAAGAATAAGAATTCTTGATCGCTCAAAATTTAATCACTTGTGGTAAAAACACATACGTCACTGGCGAGAGTCATTCAGGTTCGATTTCACCTACTATAAACCATTTCAAAAAAAAATTATTAAAAAAAAATGAAAAGCGATATGGAGATGAATAAAAGTCAAATGGACCTGTTTAAGACGGAGCATGTTGAGAGGTGTTGCATATTCACCCAATATCGTCTTGATTTTCTCTTCGACAACTGGATTCGCATCAAACTGGAATATAGAAATTTATTTATTCCGCTTACAACAGTATTCTGATAATTGTTTTCCTCTCCTTACGTGTTCTTAACATTGTACTTTTGTTTTTTCGGTTGAATTCACTTTGATTTTTCATCAAGTAACTTAAAACCTCACATATCGCAAACAAGTGTAGTGAGAAGTAGTACTAGATCTGATGCAAAACCTCATACTTACTGCTCCAAAACAGTTCATAAAATATCGAAGACGAAATTTCGATTTGAAAATGAAATCTGTTTCAAGCGATACATAAATTATAATTGAATCAACGAGTGCATCGGTGAATGATCTTCAACAGACAACAAAATTGGATAACTTGAAAACAGACATTACAAAGTTTAATACGGATTATGATAATCAGTGTGATATTCTTCCACTGTAATATATGCCATGCATTCGTATTTTTCCTAATATCATGCATGATGATTGAATAGAAATGATTCGCACATTGACGTTAGATGAAAACTCTCTACCAGGTCAGTTCTACTCATACTTTCAGATTTTTCTAGCATCACCACGTCGACCGTTGTGCTTTTACTAATGGTTTACATAGACTCCATGGTTTCCACTTAATGTGCAAGTGCACTTAATACACAGAAACGAAACCAAGCTAAGCATTTATATTGAAAGACAAATAGCACCGTTGGTCCGCATCCAGTTATCAGAACAATGAGAAGGAAAAAAACTTAGAAGCTCAAGTTAAGCTAAAAACTTTGAAATATACGAAAAATGTTGTAGTAATAGTTCTTTATTGAAAGATGAGAAAGATCCGTTACCTATAATGTATGAAACGGTCTCATAAACATTTAGGAATGTTCTAGCAACAATACATATAGTACTTAAATATTGATACCACCACTTATTACAACGATTTTGTAATCGCCTGAAGTATTTGAGACGGCACATCATCAAATGTAGCAAAAGAGCACAAATGATTCTTACACTCGGTCCGATTATCTTCCAGTTAAGGATGGACCTCTAAACTTTTCCCATCCCAATCATAAACTTCCGCCGTTAGGACGAACAAATATCATAATAACTCTGGATGAGTGAAAAATAAGCGTAAAAGCTCAACAACATACAACATAGGCTAGCTTAGAAGTATGACTTGAAGAGTCCATGGAATAAAAAAAAACTTGAAAAAAAAAACTCCATAAAAACTCAAACAAACATCCACTCCGTCACCGGTATTGATAACTACCATCAATTTAGCACCATCCTTCAACCCAGCCGCAGAAAGTTGTTGATCATCATCTAAATCAATTACAGGACACTTGTTCTTTCTACGTTTTTCCACATATTCCGTATTGACATCAGCATACCAATTAAAGGTTTTCCAGCATTTATCACTTTAAAAGAACCACATGGTAGCAAAAATTCACTACCGATCTTCTGCTTTAGATGTCGAACTAGTACTTGTGGGAAAAGCTGAAAAAACATATAAACATCAAAGCAATCACATAAACTTACAGCAGCTTACATGCCATAATGATGTTATCATAAAGACGACTGATAAACTCTAACTCTTTCCAGTCAAAAACATGTCAATATCATAGAGGTATAAATTCTTGAAATTCAAAATGGTTACCACTTCAATTGAGTAACGTTCTACACTAGAATAAAGTAGACTTAATATTGACCTACATCAATGGTAACCGCATCTTCTTTACTACCCAACAATTTTGCGGTGAACTGCATTTCTCACCTCTGAAAAAACTTTTTCAGTTTCGTATCTAGTCAAATATTGAAGTAATAAAATATGCACACGTAAATGATAAACAAATGATACATGCATAATTTGTTGACTCAAGAGATTAGAAAAAACAATGAGGAATCTCTCAAAGTTCACTTACATGACAATCACCAAAAACTATTTCTAATTGTAAAGATAAAATTATCAAATATGACATTAACGGCCGAATACCAAAGTTATTCAGTAAAACAGAACATCAGAATTATTTATTTATACAGTATCCAATATACAATAAATGATATGATTTAAAATATTGAACCTTTAGAAAGAATATCATCTGAATTCTACACTTGACATACTGCGGAAGATATACAAATGAGACTTCTTAAAAGATATTCAAATAGAAGAGTACAAAAACTGATAAAGCAATTGTTATGAAGAAATAACTCCCGAGTAACAACAATGCAGAAAAATCACAGTGCTCAAATGTTGTGACTACACTAAATTATTTTTATCAGAAAGCATTGCCTATCAAGAATGATTGCTTTAGTACGATTTTCTACAAACTCTCTAGGATTGATGAACGGTTGCACTTTTTTTTTGCTTTCATCACAATGAAATCATATGTAACTCGTTTCCTCAAATATTTTTGTAAGAAAATTTGAAATATTCAATGCTGATCTTGAGAAGCGATGCTGCTAAAAGTTCTAAAAGATCTCCTCTACATCTGTTAATACTGATTTTAGCAAATAGGAGATTTTTGGGTGACATCAAGCCTACATTTGTGGACTTTTTATAAGATTTCTGCTGTTATCGACAAGACTTTACACCCTTTTTGCACAATTCCAGTCCATTTTTAATAGAAATCTAGAGTCAGCAAAACATAATAGGAATGTGTCCTTTCCAGACAAGGTTCTCATAATAGCTCTATGCTTTCACTTCTCTCACTGAGATAAAAAGCTAGAAAACCTTCCCTATTTGATGATTTCCAGTTGACAGTTTGATGTAACTCTTTACATTCTGATAACACTGGTGTGTACCTCAGATGGAAAGCTCTTCATGTATTTTTAGTTGAATTGCACGATTTAAAACAAAACCTTTTAACGATGAGGTTCAATGGTGATGTTCTGCCAGCATTGTTCATTTTCGCCATTATCACTACAGGACACGATTCATAATCGTCCATTTCCAAAAGATTACATAGAGTTTGGGGCCACTCTATTTATTAGTTGTTAAACTTTCGTTTAGCAAAATATAAATACAGCAAGTCATGTTACGATTTGGCGTGTGGAAAAAATCCTTCCAGATGACATGCTGATGCCAAAACTGATTGAATGAATGCAGCAGATTTGCCATTTTCGCTGCAAATAAACGAAATTTAAAATTTAATGAATAGAGTAGCACAAAAACATACAAATACTAAGAAAAATAGAAGACTGAACAGCTCTAGACACAGTGAACCAATCATCTTTCAAAAGTTTTTGGTTATTCGAACGTATACTAAAACTAGCAACTGTCGTTCGACATGGATTTCATACGCAAAACGACTCACACTGAGATATTCTTACTAAAAGATGAAACTTATAACAAATTTTGCATTTGGAAAAAAGTTTTAAAATGAATCAGTTTAACAATTTGAAGTGTAAAAACACACCTTCGGTTACACACGTTTTTTAGCGCTATGTTCAAATGTAGATTGGTGTCGATAACAATCTTTCCATTTCCGCATTAGTTTCTAGTGGTCGCGAAACAGGCACTTCCAAAGCCATACATCTCTGCTTGCCCACAAACGGTTCCATGAAACAAACACCTAAAACAAAAGATCTATGCAAACGGATCCGTTTCAATGACTTTCGATACTTATCGAAATATGAAGCAATACGAAAACACTATTCTTGTAGATATCCTTTTCCACATTAAAATGATCTTTTGCAATCTATGAAACAGATTCTACCCAGCGACATGAATAAATATGGCGGGCCTCATAGAAACAAAACAATACCAACTAAATAACTTTGATGTTTGGTTCACACGTAATGATTCCTGTTACAAAAACTTCCAGATAATATAAACTCTTCCAACCATTAGTTGATTTTGAAAACCAACAAGTTTTTTACTTTATAATTTATATTCGAAGTAATGTCGACATCATTATAGACACCTATGTTTGACAAACAATTTTGGAACAGCTCTTTGTTATAATGGAATTTGCTTTTTGAAATCATAATCATATCAATACAATGTTTAAGCATGTTATATAGAAAGAAGTAATCATTCCATGTAAGCTTCCAACATTTATTTTGCATTGATACGACAAAAAGTTGTAAGCATTATCAGAATATTCGATAAAAACTTACGTGCACACGAGAGCTCAGGGAAAAGTCGCTGAATTTCAATTGGAAGACGACTGCCAAAATGGAAACTATCTCCAGCGTCGTCGGGGATATTTACTATCACATTAAAAAAACAACATTTTTCAATGGCAGGTAATTGCGAAATTATCGAGTCGGAAGTCCTCAACTCCACTGAAGTCATTTTAATGAATGAAGTACACAAATTACGAGCATACAACTAACAAAACGTTGTGAGCTATGAGCTGTGCACTCAACAAAGATGAAAATACTTTTTGAGCGTTTCCATTCGTGTACCTGAAGTCCCATTAGTAAAATCTGCTTCGACCGCTGGATCACAACTTGATGAAAAAGTCGACAACACAGCACTGCTATTCAATTCAACCGCTAAAGTGAAAATCATTATACAAGTACTTCCTATTATAGAAAATTCACTATAATTTACTACATAACAAGATGACGGTGATAAACTAGCCATATATAATTTGGTCAATAATTCAAAATGGCGGCGCAGTGGCTCAGTGGTGGAGGTGCCACCAGTGCAAATCTGAATCAGTTCGTAGTCGCCCCCTCCCAAGCCTACCAAGCCCGTCATCCCTCAAGGCATTGGTGAATCGGATTCAGAGAAATCTAGGTAACATAAAGAATCATAACCAGTCACTAAATTATCTAAAGATTCCTTAATGCATTGTATTATCATAGAAGTTATGGAAACAGGAGTTAGTGATTGATTTGATTGTTTGATTGTAACAAGCTTCAGAAACGTACTGAAGAGTGGTCAATTCAAGCCCTATTCTTCAATCTCGCATCCAACAACATGTTGAACACATCATCCCGTAACACAGAATGAGCAACTCCGTAGCTGGTTATCTTATTATCTCATCTTATAATTAAAAGCACAGTCATAGTTTTCACTTCACAAAAACCACATTTTTATTCACTTAACCCTGCTAATTACATTAATTATGAATCAAAATCTTTTTATGATTGGGCTTTTGAAAAATTGTAAGAATAACTGTAATCGCGTGCAGTTGTAATGCCGTGGTCCAACGTCTTACAAAGATAAGGACCATCAACTTTATTGTATAAAAGTACTAGAAAGAGTGGTTGCTTTTGTGTCCAAAAAAACCTGACTGAGGTCTACACTCATACAGAAACAACGAAAAAGAGTATTAGAGAACAATCTCTCACTCCCATGAAAAATGCCTAATTCTACCTGACGCTTTTTCTTGACAAAAGAGTAATCATATCTTGAAACCTTGGTGATTTAATACGACAGGTTGACCATTATTCTCTTTGCAGGACAAAACTAAACTAACTAAACTAGTTTGTAAACACAAAAACACTCATTAGTCATTTTTAACTACATCATAAAAACGTTCTCAAGAGCTATTAAACCATTGTTTAAAAATAATTTTAAAAAGATGAAAGAGAAAATAGATAACTTACAGCTAGTGGTTTCAAAAACGGTATCTTCTTTACGCAATGTTTCAACAGTATGCCCAGGAGTCGTGGAAGATGGACGACTGTCAGATAAATGACTCGATTTACTACTGCCACAGCTTATGTTTCTTAAAAAATATTTATCAACTTTGCAACAAATGTTCAATATTCAATAAACTTTTGCTTTCGAAAATGTTGTATATGGTATCATGAAAATATAATGCAAGACAGCTTACTTATCTATAGTGGTGTTACGTAAAGGTACTGATTTCTTAAGGCGTATCCAATGATTTGATGTAATATGATCAACAGATGGATCAACAGCACCACAGTAGCCACATCTAAATAAAAATAACAAGTTGAGATTATAGGAACAGTCTTATTATGTCGGAAATTATTATAGCTATGTTCATGGAATTATGGACTTTGGCAGAAATAAAATGAACATCTTTTAAAATAAAAGAAATAACATCAATGTAAGACAAATATCTACCAATTACTGAGAACGTTTATTGCAAATATTAGTAGAAATTAATCATACATTTTCTTCTTGTGAATCTCAAATGCATGCTCCGTCATTCGAAGTGGTGCAGACGCAACCCAACTGCATTCGTCGCACTTCATAGTTATAAAATGCATCTTAATCCAGTGTCTATCAAGCTGAAAATTATCTTCTAGTATTGATTCTAGATCACTGAAACTGCTTTATTTATTTTTCACTTTTTGTAGCAACTAACATGAGGGTCACGACCGTTTACTAACCTGTACGCGCTGAACGAAAACTTCGTCACACACGAGACATAGAAATGAGCCACACTTCCGACAAGAATCTCGGTGATTTCTGTAAAAACAAATCACAAACCGACTTTCGCCGACTTAACTTCATTTCAACCCAAATTCACCGCAGAATCCCAATTATAAGGCGGTTGGTTATTATTAAATGTTTACTTCACAGCTTCTGACATTTATAGCTTCAAAAATAAAGAAGGATAGAGGTGAGTAAACTACTGCTGACGCCTTGAAAATATTAAGTAAAGCAAATATGGACAATGGATTTGCAAGAAAATGGGATAATAATATCAAAAGTCTGCAGACATGGCATGAATTCGACACGTTAGAACAAATCTACTGACGAATTGGAAGAAAAATAGCAAGATGAATGCTATCCTTTAATATGTTTTGAAAAAGCGGAAACTCACTAGAGAAGGAATACAGTGAGGAATTTTTTATGGACAAAATAGCGGTAGAAATTATGACTTCAAGTTGGCTCGGTAGATGAAATAGCTTAATCAGTATTTTCAATTTTAACCATCAAAAATTTCGTCGAAAAAACATCTCCATAGCTACAATGATATCCCTTCGCAATGAAGTACTTAAAGTACCAATGAAAACATATATGAGGCAAAGTAGCACAGTGACAAGAGGTACCACATTCAGCTGAATACTTAAATACAATTCACCTGGGTCCGAATTCGCCTATAGGCAAACCGAGCATTCCTGAGGGATCTGTGAACTGGTGCTACAGTAATCTGGGAGGCTGAGCAGCGCTAACTTGGGAACAGGTTGGTCCATCTAATCATCGTATAGATCACCTTACTGCTCATATTGTAATAATACCAACATATTACTTAATCCAGCCTACTGTCTAAGCATTATGAGCGACGATCTGAATCACACATAGTAACGGGTCGATAAACAGACTACGGAAATATCCAAATTCATCTAACGAATTTACTCACCGTAATTCCGATTGTCGTTTGAAAGATGCACCACATATACATGCAAATGTATATGTCCGATGATGCAATTCGTGTACCTTGAGTTTTGTGTAGCCATCAAAGATATCACCGCAATGGTAGCACGTTAAGGTTCGATGGACATTCTATGTAAATCTAGCAACTAAAATAGATCAATGTGTCATAAAACAATAAGAACCGTGACGTGGCGAAAGAGATCCGATCTACTTGAGAATGTTGAGCCACAATTTACGCATAGTAAACGAGGAACAAGGCTACATGAATATTGTGAAGATGATGATGAATTGTTGCTGTGGTTCTTAGAGAGATGGATTTCAACTGGCTCTAAAAACCAACAGTTACAAGATTAATTGCATATGCTTGATTTTAAAGTACAAATTTATTAGAATGATAAAAGACATGTTTATAACATATCACATTTACCGCTTCCTGATCTCCACTTATTAGCAAAAATTTTTTCATTCAGTCCACTCTGGTTTTGTGAGGGATGACATCGGGCAATGTGACGGGTTAGGTGCGGCTAAAACTGACCTTCATTCAAAAAGATGATTTTATTCATCTAAAAAACCTAGTTTCCAAAATTGTTTAAACGATAATACCACCTTTGCACTGTTTCAGGTAAACGAATTCTGGCAGAAGGGAATCACTTTACCAAAAAGAAAATTTGTGACTGTGAGAACCAAATAAAAAGTTCTTCCTTCACCATGTAAACAAACTGAACGGAATTGACTGCGTGCATGGCTGATATGAAAGAAGAGACGACAAAGGGTATGAAATTCATGTAAAAGGACTACGAGAAAACAAAGGAAATGCTCCAAAGAAGGCTGATGCTCGATCGAGCAGCAACTTATCCAACCGCTCGTTTTAAATTCCAAATGCATGAGATCAAAGCAAGAAAACTTAAAACGACACAAACAAAAAGCAGTTCAAAACGATATGAATAAAGAAGTAAATGAGGATGCGATAACTATCTTAATCTGCTTTGTTGAATGGAAATAGTTTACACACCACATACCATCATGATATGTGAAAAATTACACAAAATTTCAACCTTTTATGTTGTAAGGTTTCATGAACAGGTCCTTAAAGATCCGCAGAAAAAATAACCTCGATTCTTTTCTCTGATGTTCGGATGGTGGTGGAAATATGAGAAGCTGCACAGCTCCTGGATGGCACATGATAAATACCGCCTTCATTCGAATCAGCAGAATCACAAATTCTATGCACTATCCGCACGTCGTCATATAAAATGGAAGAAATTTAAGGGTTAAAATAGAACCTCGTGTAGCACGGTCATCTTACATGAAAATGATAAACAACAAGATATTAGAATTTTTCACAATGATTATCACCAAGCGCATAACAACAACGTTGAATGAGGCTCAACCTGTAGAATAAGCAGGAAAAGTATTTCGCAAGAGGTATTGCAGCATGGACTACGCGAACATGCAGCTTTTTAACAAAATTCTTAGTATCTCTATAACAAAAAATGTTTGAAAAAGCTAATGAAGTCTTCAGATTCGAACAAAAGAGGCATTGGAACAAAGAGAAATCTGTAGTAAACTTGTTGTACGAATTAAAAGAGAGAAAAAGATATGTATGAAGCAGAAAGGAAAAATAGTTCGGGCAAAACAAACGGAACCAAGAAAAGCAAATTAGCAGAGATGGATCTCAGATTGAAAAAAAACAAGCCTTTATACTTTGAGCGATTAATGAATAGGAAGAACGGTATCAACAATGAATTATGTAGAAAAAGAGCTGTAAGGATGTTTTAGAGCTCCTCCAAGAGGTCACTGATCATGTAACACAATTCAAAATATGCACCAAACTCGATTTGTCAGTCCTCTTATCATTTTTATGGTTAAGACATCGGTTAGTAAATATCGATAAAATCCAATAAGCGTCAAAATCGAAGCGCAGATCAGTTGATCACACATTGAAAAAAGACACCAGATGGGCAAAAAATTGTAAAATAATACTCAATATGATGTAAAGAAATCACTGTGCTACCAGCTGTAAGATATGCAGGCGTGTTAAACCCCAACGCCAAGAGGGTGTAATTGCAGTTGTCAACGATTTCAGAATCACAACATGGATTTTGGCGGGCGACAACACCATGCACGCACAAGATCACCAAAGATGACAGTTGTACGAGGAAAAAACGAATAAGAAAATTACTGGGCTTCAAACAATAAAGACGGCCGTCCAAGTAAAAAATAACCATCAAGTATAGGCTATATAGATGATTTTAAAGTAATTTCGAAACTACAAGATTCCCATTAAAACGACCTATGTGAAGACACTAGAGAAAACAATGACGCATTTACAGTAAACGTAATCAAAAGTAATCTTGAACTGATTGCAGCTAAACACTTCTGAGTGAAGGTGTCGACAACTGCTGAGTGAATGCGAATATATTTTACAAACGAAGGATAAGAATAGACGCTATAAAAGACTCATTGCAGCAGCGTAATGTCCATCTCTGATCCAAGAAAAGAAATAAACAATGAGCGATAACTGGCTCTATCACTTGATATGAAGTTGAAAAATAACGAAGTAAGGAAACATAACTTAGTAGTAGAACGCACTGCAAAGGTAGATGGTTTGATTCCGCACTTATCCAGTGTTTAACGCGCCTTCGACATCGATAAAGTGGTATGAAAATCAAACAATGACACGACAGGATGACTACCCTGCGTCATACCACTTCATAAAGTCATTATGAAGTCGAACGCTACACACATCGATTGACACACATTAGCATCTATTTATGAATTTTCTGCTGTATTTTTGATTCATGTTAGCGTTCGTTCTTGCTATTCACCATAAATTCTATTAGCAATAAACCCATTTTCCCAGCACACGACGAAACACTACCCTGATTCCAAAAACTTTATTCAAACATTTTGACTCATAATTTCAGACCTTTGAGTTACTATGTCACATGTAAATATAACTTTCATGTCTGGAGACAGAACCCAGCGTACTAGTATACGTTGAAGAGCTAATATTCAGAATACGAGATGCATTAAACAACGCCAAACCTTCTGCACGAAACGTCGTTCACAAAATGGACAACCCCACTCCCTCTCCTTAATGTGGATTAACTGATGACGTTGAAGATGTGATAGCCTCGGAAAATCCTGCAAAACTGGTACCAAACGGCTTACAGCGGTTCCACATCAAATAAACATGCAATCTTAACCTTTCCACATATGGCACATTCTAGAGGTTTCTTCTCTTCTTTTTCCCTGGTATGCACTCTTTTCAAATGCTTCACAACATACCTAGAAATGGAATTTCCCGCTACTGTTATCATACGCTAAATACACGTGACACTTCATAACACCATATTGCCTATACCACTTATATTATGAACATTATTTTGTATTCGAATGAACCTACCACTTATCAAAGGAGAAATCACAAAGATCGAAAATTCAAAAAAAGGAGTACGCGACATTACCTACGGCAGGCAAATGATTTTTGGCAAACAGAGCATTTCAAATCCTTCTCGATTCCCATTGAAAACTTAAAAACCTTTGTTACAAAAACACAGAATGGAGAACTCAATATCTTGCTTCTTTACATTTCTTATTTCAGGTATACAAATAACAGTGGAAATTTTACACCACAAAATGCATCGTCCACAATTTTTTATATATGTTACGAAATAGTAAATCATATGAAAACAAGAAATTGAAAATAAGGGAAATATTCGTAAGTGAAAAAGCACTAGAAACCAAATCCAAAATCTCAATTCAGTTCAATTCAATTTTTGGATATAATGAGGAAATCAATTAAAGTATAAAAATACGCCAACAAATCAACGAGTATAAGGAATGCAACATCAAAAAAAAAAATCATATCATAACGACTGGAAAGAATCTATAAACTAAATAAAAAGGTGTTCTTCTTATGTAGACATGATCGACTCATTATCGTCACTAAATTCAAAGTGAACGTCATCAATTGAAGACTGCAACAAATCCAACCCTGTTAACTTTTCAAGATATGTCGGACAAATCATCACCTAAAATTAAGTTTTAACACAAAAGTAATAAAAAATAAAACGAAAAATAAAAATTCTCAGACATATGCTTATAGTTATAACTTCATCTATCTTTTCATACAAAAATTAGCCAATAATATGTCATCAGACCTCTTTAACAAATTCGACACCTCTTGTAACATACTCCTTGACAACAGTGTTACCACAAGCAACACATTTCTCAAATCTTCTCACACACGGAGTCATCTGAATAAATCAAATGTAACGCATGTATCGGCTTCAAGGGCAACAACTGAAGAAAAATTAACCTGGGAGAAGCGCGATAAATAGCCACGAACTTGATGAGGCGTTGCTCCTAATAGAGATGACGAATCGTCTGCTTCTCCAATATTTGCGGGTGCTAACAACGGATCGTGATGCTGTAACACCGAAGCCAACAGCTCTACTGCTATTCCTGAAGCTATCATTGACAGTCCTGCACGACTCACCTGAAAATACCTTTGAACCGAAAACTTTTGGCTTCTTGAAATTCACAACTTTCTTTAAAAGACATAAACTACATGGTGATTTAAGTTGATTAAATAAAAGACAAATATCTTAGAAATGAGCATTAAATAGGTACCAAAAACCTAAATATCTTATTCTGCATAATAAGTTTGTCTAACCTTCCTTTGATATGCTTAACCAAATACGCTCAACTTTTTTTTAAATTCATATGGTTACAGATCGCCTTTTTTTCCATTTCACCCAAACCCAGAGTTCAACATGCTAATGTATTCCAAACACTCACAGTGCACTGTTGGTCTAGAGTTCGACCAGCAATTGAATTTCCAGGCGCAGTAACATCACTGCAGAAGTAACACGCTAACTGCGAATAAGGTATCACAGTACCTTCTCGCACTGACAAATCATCTGAGAAAGCTTACTACTTTTTCTTGTTCGTACACGCTGAAATTCTACTTTATAAACGTGTCAAATTAACTAAGCGCATTAGGAAAAAAAGGTAAACAGCCATAATAAATCACAAATAAAGCTTATACCAGTGAAGAGCTGAGTATTTTGGGAGTATGATCTCACACCATGACGAATCACAACATAATTATCGAATCCAAGAGCAACACTAAACGCCATCTATAAAAAACATTATGAAGATAAATGAAAATCGACATCTCAGAAAACTCCCAAGTAAAACGAAACTAAGTAAATCATTGAAAAAAAACTAACTTTTCCATATTTATTTGCAAGCACTGTAGGCAACCACCTTGCCTCTCTACTGTCTAACGCAAGAAATACAACATCGTTAACAGCAACAAGTTCATCAATAACAGCAATATCACGTTCCAATGCCTCCTCTTCTAAACCAGTAATATTTTCATTGCTAAGGAAAAACCTTCTTACAAGCAAACAAAGGTAAAGTGATCTAATAAACGCATTTCTGCACCTACCATTTTCGGAAAATACATGACCTGGCATAGGTACCGTTATGCGTACAGCATGGGCATCAATAGATGGATAGATCCGTCGAAGTGCAGCTGCTGCCGTTTCTGCTTTTCCGCGTGACTTCTTCGCGTCGTCAAATTCCGAAAGTGACTGCCTAGACTGCAGTTATCTAAACTACCAATACCGTAGGGGCAGAACCTTAATAAATACGAACCTCACAGGATTACTGTAGCTCACTGAAGAATTGTCCAAAAACGTGATCTTCTTCACACCCCATCCCATGAGACAACGCGCAATATTGCTCCCAAGCGTACCAGCACCAAATATAAGTACCTTAATGTTGGATCAAAGCACAGCTATGAACTACACAGATTTTCAATTTATTAAATGATCCACATGGTGTCCCACCACTTACACGGCTGATATCACTCTTCATCTCAAGAGACCAACATAAAACAGATCTCAAGAAATATCTTAAAGTAAAACATACAAGATATCACACAACTCGTTGGAGATCTTTGCAAAGAAAAAGCGTCATATTTGTTTGCCACCTCAATGCAGCTGGGAAGTGAGCCTAGGCATCGCGTGAGAAGGCAAAATGTAATCTTTGTAATGAGCTATATTCTTTAAGCCAATCGGCAAACGAAAAAAGCGTGATAAACCCTAGCATTCCAAGATATAACGGAAAATCACCCGTGAATCTGAACCTGGATTCGCATAAGCCTAAAGTCATAGATTTGGATGCCTAATTTCTCTATGCCCAGAATTATCTTATAGACTAGATGCCATAAAATCCCTAGCCCTACCAATAAAAATCTATTCAAAAAACTCCACCTTAAGAGAAGCACACCGCTCCAAATGTATATCCGGAACAAGACGCCACCTCATCAACGACAAAGTGAGTCCTACAGATTGTTCCATCAATCTAAAAGTGTATGTTAAGTAGCAAATTTGAAGCAAACAGTATAATCAAAATCAGTATGATGAACCTTTTATGATCAAATTGCTGTCGCATGTCTACAAACTGAGGTAACATTTTGCCTCCACTGTTTCTTTCCCATCCGACACTAGCAGGAGGCTCCTTCGCCTTAATACAACTATACTTCATGAACTAGTCACAGCATGTGCTAATTTCGTGACATAAAATTCAAGGTAAAAAAAATTGCAAAACTAGTCACGACTGCAACTAAATAAATGTTAGTGGCAATTAAATTCACAACTTTTTACCATTCATAACAAGCAAATTTTAAGAAACAAACGATTCATGGACAAGCCTTGTACTTACCACTAGAAGACAATATTCAACATTAGGTCTGCGTACCTCAGTTGGGTCCCAAGAAATTTTAAATTCCATCAGTCTAGTCATTCCTCGTAAAGCAACAAAAGTGCACCACCTCCATGTATTCTTCAAATATGCTACTGCTGCTAATACATTGCGTAGGGGCCATCCTGCACATTCCAAAACTGGCGATGGGTCAGCGAAAACCACCTCAAATTTTAAGACATATTCAAAATGTAATCAACGTCAAAACAGAATACATGGGAACCAGAAACCTTAACATGTGTAGGATCGTTCATGCTTAGTAAATCCAATGCAGGCAAGCATTCACCACGACGGTCAAGTATGAAAACATGGGACTTTGTTTCATTAAAATAGCGCATAGCTTTTTCATTTTCAAATGGACGTGATTCCTAAAATATGTCACAACTAAAATGTAATGCATAGATTCGTGTTTATATTATTTTGGGAAGTCATAGACACATGAACAGCTTCTGAATATAGGTCTTTATTACTTCACGAAACAAAGATTAAAGCTGAAATAATACGAATAATATGGATAACGAAAGGTGAGACAATGTTTAAAACCTCCTCCTACAATAGATAAATAGTCAAGAATGTGGATCATAATAATTAATGAGTATGAAATTCATACACCTTGAAGAGTCTGATGCAGAATCAAGATTTTCTCCACGTATACTCTAACTGTCCATGTAGAACCAATCACAAAGCTGCAAGCTTTACCTACAATCCCATTAACTACCAAATAAATTACAAAAATGTCACCATACACCGTTCTTAATAAAAACTGTAAGCATTATTGCACCCTTCAGCTCCAACACCCGTCAAAGTCAATGTATACCAACTAATTGTATGACCTCCATTCACTGTGAACTTCAAAGCAGTCGTTTGAATTTCATGAAAAACTTATTGAATTCCATGGTAAACTTGAGTCTAGTTAAAAGGTTTATACACCGATCAGCACAGACTGACCCTCATCCTTGAACGATTCTGCATTTCAGAACATATACGTCGTCGCTTTGCATCCACGTATTACCCACTACCTGTCACACTAGAACTCATAATGTGGTCTTGCCGAATCAGTCGAGCTCACTTACATAACAGAGCCGATAAATTGTTACGCACTGAGCTGTAACAACTCAAAATAGCCTATGCGGACAGTAGTCTATTTAATGCGTATTCTGCGCTACAGAAACAGGTGTAAGTTTATTATGAGACTGGAAAATCTTGTAAAATAAAACTGACCTCCAACCTGATATTGCTTGGATAGCACAATGCTGGAACACAATTCCAATAGTAATACTGGAATTTTTTCAGATCGGCGAAAACTGTGAAAATAAACGGCACCAGGCAAATTGGCTCTTCGAGCCATTTTTCGGACTTTATATTTTTCCACACCTAGAAACTCCAACTATCCAAACCCTTTAACATGTTTCCGTCCAAATAAGCATCAAAACACAGAATATCATAAATCAAGCAACTTAGAGTGGTTCGACCAAACCTCCAGCGCTACATCTACAAGCATAGCTTTGCGATCAGCTTCTTTAAATTTCTCAAGTGTGTTGAATAGCAACAAGCGACCATGATAAGCTCCCAAAATCCGCGTTTCAAAGCTCTCATGACCAAGAGACAATCGGCATTCATCGCCAGTAGAATCAACTTCAAAGGAATTATATTTAGTTCACATAGCAAACAACTCACTCAACATAGAGCGACAAAAGCGCTGTGCCAACCACATCGCAGTTTCTCTCTAATCTACGCTTAGATAAGATTTTAATACAAACAAGTTCATCGCTATAGTTCTCTACTCTTTACAAATGTTCCCAAAAGTATATTATCTGTTACGCTTTGATATAAAAACATTGAAATGTTGATCCAACAACTCAGCAAAATCACTTGTTCATTTACATTTCTTTTTTACAAAAACAAGTTCTTGAAAGCTGTGACAAAACCCTCTACATAGCAGTATTGAAAGCAACATAATAACTCGCATAACCTTTCAAAAACACGGAAGTGAAACCTTCCAACTTACACAAAGACACAAATCCGCTTAAATTACGAGGTGACTCATCAAGACGCCAATCATTTAATTTCCTCCTATTAAGTTCGGCCCAAAACCCTGTATCAATAAACGTACAAAAAGGCACGAATGAGAAGTGTGACATTATCACTGCCTAGAATATTTCTTTGATTGAGGAGTTAGTAAAGAACTCTTATGATAGGTGGCTCCATGGAAAATTTACCAACACCTGTTTAATGGAAAGAAAACGTAAGAAAAAAATTTATCTCTTGTAACGCTTCCGAAAGGAATAGATTACGGTAGGTAACCGGAGATGAATAGAGGAAAAGCATGCTCAAACAAACACAAAAGACATTATTGGGACTGGAGACAATGAACAGGTTCTTTTTTTACAAGAAGTCCAAGCATTCCGATACTTTTACATCGCATACTTCTGCGTCCATTCACGTGCCAACTGATTGTATCTGAAAGGTACATCATTATTTCAAGAATTGACAAACGTGAGATTAATAATACATAAATCTAATCCTTGAGAAGGAAGATTTTCATACGACAGTGTACATTGATAGACATATGCTAATTGACCTCGCTAATATAGCAATGAGGAACAATCGCAGTTTTTTCTCTTCTGTTTCCCACGTTGAATCCAATCGACTGCATTGAAAAATTGCTTCACCTTATGATATTCAAACAAGGTGGATGAAGAAGAAACTGACAGAGAGGCGACATAGATTTGTGGAAATATTTAAAAACAAGACTAAATAAATAACATAGGCTTTTATATGTACTATTCTACGAGATTTCTCGAGCAAACCACATTGTAGGTATTATCAGAATCCCATTGGTATTTGGAAAAAATGCATTTCCATAATCATTACCAACCACTAATAAAAAACCATGCGTGAGACATAATAATCAGTTAAATGTGTTCAAACTTTATCGCACCAAATTTAACGCCCTTTAATTGCCTGCAACATCTGCCAGATGACCAACTCCTTTAATCTAATCTGAGAATTTCGTTCTTTCACAATTCAAAGCTAATTTGAATTGTAAACTCAAGATATTAACTCCGTTATATCAACCAACCTGAGGTAAAAATCAATTTATATATACATATTTCTGCTCTAAGATGGGTCTTCAGCATTGTGTATCGAGGTTCATGGCGTCATAGTTCAGATTACGAGTAAATATATATTAGAGCGTAATAGCTTCTAACACGTGCTATACAAAAAATTCCACCTAACAAAACCCAAATATTCTACAAATAATTTGAAACACCCTAAAGATATAAATTGCATCATATCTCAAATAATCAATCAAAAAGGAACTTATGGGCTGGAATATAAAAACAATTCTATCTAAGATAAAGTCAGCATGATAATGGAAGTTGCCTCACCAAGTTTTCTAGATATTGAAAACAGCATATGAAGATGAATTTTCCATCACCCATTCTTCCTTCTAATACATATAAAAGGGATCTTCAGCATTATATTCCCTTATTGCACAACTGACAGCAAGCTTAGAAATGAGTATTAGATTCACATTAATACTTCATAAGTATTTTAGTCCGAGCCTTCCATGCAATCAAAGCTCTGTTCTCACACAACCTCACAAAATACCGTCAAAAACAAGAACCTTACCGGTCACGGTCAGTTTTGTAGATTCGGGCTATTTCTGGAACAAGAGGATCATCGGGATTAGGATCACAAAGTAGTGAGCAGATTGACAGAAGTACTGCAATAGGAAGCTCAAGATTACGTTCAATCGGTGCAGATCACATTTACCTTTTGATATTGTCAGTGCCGGCGACCACTGCGATCTAAGTATATCCAAACAAATACTTCCATTAGAATTTATATTTGGATGGTATATTCTTGTTGTGAAAGCGACCTTAAAAAAAAGACAGATGTTGCTTGATAAGACGATAGCTAACATTGTTTACAACCTTCTCCCTTGACCACACTATTATCCTTATGCCTTATATTTTGATATTCATATACATTCAATCATTTATCGTCATTTAGCGTTCTTCAACTACAACTATTTTTGTTATTTTATTTGCCAGCTTTTGTTTGTACACGTCTGAAAATTACTGACTTTGTAGCACCTTCGCAACAACATTAGGAACACAGCCCTCAAATAATTGATATGAAGAAATCACCATCAGAATTTAGAGACAGTTAATGACATACCCTGCCCAACTATAATGTCACATATGAAGGCATACATAGTTTTCTAAGCTTGTGAAGCAAAATGAGAAACAACACTTCCATCGAAACTAAAGTACAGACAAAATGTGTACTATAAACTACCGCATCTAAAAATATTGACTCTAGTACGCCACATAAGATGAGCGTAAAATAAAGACACCATTGAAACAATTTTCGAAGAATTATCTCCACATTGAAATAACAGCTATAAATTAATTTAAAAAGATTACTGGTATTATCGCAAACAAGAACTGTGTTGCTGGATAATACTACAGTAGACTGGTAATAATCTAATTGTCCACATTAATAATAAAAATATCGCCAGCATTATCATGACCATGAAGTCGCAAAACTCAAAAAAATGCCACCCATCAATTATGCACTTTCACATCGAACATTTGAAGAAATAGAGTTAACATCTGAAGTTATTGTTTTGTACATTCACCACCTGACCATCCTCCAAGTTTCACCGTACCAAATGTACATATAGTGAAAAGTACGGAACATTAACAATATTAAAGTACAGCGTTTCACTTACTATGAGCGCGATATATAATTACCTTTGGAGGTTTGAACGGATAATCTGTGGGAAAATGGATAGTCAGGAAAAAGACTCCTCCTTGGTATGGTGATTCTGGGGGTCCCATGATTGTCGCTTGCCAATGAAACAGATCGTCACCTACAGGACCAGCAGAGCACTGCGCCGGTGGATCCCGTCCAAGATCTTGTAACTCCTGCAAATATATACTTTTCATTATTTCCTTTGAATTCCCTTTACTACAACATTATATTAGCCCTGCTGAAGAATATTTGTCATACGGTACAATAACACCCCTTTTACGTGAATATCAAAGTACTCGTGCTAGATAAACAGTCGACGTAGTTACAACTTACTTTCTGAATTCTTTTGAGTGCCATTATCTATATGTGAAAGGAGATAGAAGACCCGGTAAACACGTGGTGAGTCGCGAGAACTGAAAACGTACAAATGGAAATGTGCTGAAAACATTTAACTTCTGATAGCGATGCTTAATATCATATAACACAACACTTCTACTAAAAGTAGAAAAATCAAGCCACCATGGGCAAAACCCAACTACGAAGGCTGTCACCACTTCGGCGCCGGGTGGCGGGCGGTACGAGAAGGTTCTGCCATGAACCCATGTGGCGTCTTGTGCAGATCTGTTCATTACGGTAACAGGCGGCAAATTCAAATATTTGGTATGCTGTGCATGTATTTGCTAGCAAGGCCTATCGTTTGGGATGATTAGCAAAATCTGGTGTTACTGGGACAGGTTGTATATTTAGTGAACTTAATAATTGTATACTAGTTCTTATTGTTGGCAGATAACCGACACCTGCATGACATCGGTGATTAGATTGCGATGTTACTTTGAGTGGTTACTGATTACTGAATTTTCTAGAAACGTTACTAGATCGATATGATCCAATAATTTAGCTGGTGTTCATTTAGAAGATTTGTATGGTAATATTCTACAGTAGTAATGCAAATGATTATTCTGTCTTATGAAATGGCAAAAACGACGACGAATTTAATACAATGATAGAAAGTTTCGTAGATGGTTTGCTTTGTTTTTGGTAGATCAAGATTTTTATCCTTGCAAAATCAGTGAATTTATGCCAGAATAGGATGTTAGGTTGTTTAAAATCTACATTCAAGTCATTCGATTTCACATACATACGAAAGCTAACCGATATACATGCAGTTGATATCTATGAGTATATACAAATAATTATAGGTATATAAAGTGAGATAAGCTTTGGTGTTAATCAATCCCTATTGCGGGATGAGCCCATAAATTCGCAATCAACGTAGTATCGATGTGGTGACCAATTTGAGCCATATCAATACAATGATTGCATTTGACCGCTCAGTGGCTTTTACTGGCTCAGTGCTAATTATTTTACCTAGATTTCTCTGCTACCAATTATAACTGTGGATTGATGACGGGATTGACTTGATAGGCCTCAGAGGCAGCCGAGAACTTGATCTGGCCTATGTATAAATGTGGCACCTTTACTACTGTACCCACTGCGCCCCCAATATAATTTACATATATGTATGTACATATATATGCGAATATATGATTCCCTAGTAAACTATTGTTATGATATATCGGATATGCTTATATCTTGGTCTAACATTGCAAATATAAACAATCCACTTTTGAGTTACCTACAAAACTTGACTCTGAAGCGGAAATCGAAATGAACTCAGATTAAAAAAACCTTGGTGATACGATCAAATATCAATTCCAGTATTGGAGTTTGCTTTGCAACAGTCTCTTTCGTTTTTCTTGATAAACTGATAATTAGGGAGGCTGACGAAACGCTTTCATTTGATTTCAACGAAGTGGTCTCCATTACCATATACCATTTAAGATCTAAGAGATTCTTTGCCATCATTTCGTACTTAGACGGTATTTGTTTAATGCTAATTATATCGTTTAACAACAGACACAGTTAACAGTAACGAAAAATGTGGAAGTGGTACGAGGAATAATGAGGTTCAGTTTGAATGAACCGAATGAACTGCGTATAAAACACGAATCTTCGATAAAATCTTTAGAATTTGGTTTGTAACAGGCTGAAGCAAATCAGTTTCTTTGAAAAATAGCTAACGATCATATTGTGATCAACGGAAATTCCTGGGAACATGTTTGATGAAATCTCAGAGGCCTTCAATTATTCCTTAAATCCTATTTGCTACTGATTACTATTAGTGTTTAATTGCTTAGGGATACTGACGTTACGAATTATTTCTTAGAGAAACTCTAGCCTTTCTCTTAATATAAATTAAGCTTGAATGAAAATGTTATGATGAGATGAGATGAGTTTTATGTCTTATGGGATGACTATCATTGATTAGTGATATCCATGAAGGAATAAAAACTGAGGACTTCTCTTAAAGTCGGAACTAATTTGAAAAACTCATAATTTCCGTCTATTTATAAAGTGCAGTAGTTCTTTTACCTTCGCTCTTAGTTCTCAGTGAGTCAAAATTGCTTCCAATAAGGAAACAGCGAGCGAACCGTGTTGCGAGTTTTTCAGTACAACACGGCTACGACTGGCTAGCACATTCCTAGTACGAATAACTTTCAAGCAATATAGGTGTAGGCCTTTACACTCGTAAACCATATAACATAGATTTATTAGCATTTCCACAAGATAACACTACAGTAAAACTTCCATTACATAAAACTAAATACGTAAAGCATCAAATATGAGGTCTACGTAAGAGAAAATATATGAAAGGATTGCTTGAAACTTATGCGAAACTGAGTCGAGGAAATCGTGAAAATTCTTCTTCATCATCGGTTCCTGAAAGTAAAGATCCAGAAGCATAATGCATAGATATTTTATCAATGGTTACCTATTTCTATGAAACGTACACTCAATCTCATCGGGACCAATTAAGAAAAGATGCATTTTCACCTTACTTACGTGTATTAGAAGCCAAACTATAAGATTTTTGAATAGCTTTCTATTTCGGGCTTCATTTAGTAGTCGAAATTATTGAAAGAATATCCACGGTATTGATTTGGTCATAAAATTCAGGACCAGTTATGGTACTCGCACTGGCGTCACGCAGATATCCAGTTTAGTTTGATATCGATTATAGTGCCAAAGTTCTTCGGTCGTGACCACTCGGATGATCAATAGTTATCATTCCCAATACATTGAGTACCACTGTCTCAAGCTATGAGGCTGCGGGTTTCACTCCTCATTGCAAGGATACCAATGGTCACATTGTTGTTTATCATTTTCGATAGAATAAATAATTGAACAAAATGTAACATTCTTGGTGGAATGATAAAAATCGTTAGAGGTGTAAATATCGATTTTGTATTTAACAAAACATGTTTAAGGGGACAATGTTCTTTGGTCAAAGATCATTTATGAGACATTCAATCTCCAATATTGCTGTAGATCAAATAACTGTGTAGGTTTCCCGTTGCCACCGTAAACTCCTCGTTCCTACACTTTATGTTCAGATAACAAGCCTTTGAAAAAAATATAGCATTTTTTGAGGTTATCTAATGACTCGAAAGATGCGATACAACTACAATACTTAAGAAAACTGTATTTTTATCAAATGATGTCAAGATCACATTGTTTCGTCGAAACCTGAACCCGAATCTCGCACGTTCCTGGTCTGATGAGCTACTAATTGTATTACTGAGGTTTCTTTTTATCTAAATCCACTTTGATTCCCGCTTGAGGCCCAGAGTTTTGTAGCTAATTCAAAAACTGTTCATTTATATAGAAAGTCATATATGTATATATATGCCTCCAGACTCGGTAAAAGTTTACGACAAAAGAATATAGGAGTTAAGAATAGCGTATTGAGGTGCACTTATTGTCCTCACTATTATCTCTAGATGACGATTCTGTCATGAAGAATTAAGTTACCTGTGAATCGTTTCGCGAATGCGAACGCAAACTTCTTACTGCTTAGCTCTCGAATGACACGCTGTACTTGTTCTTCATTCATTTCTAGAACATCTCTTTTTTTTCAAACTGGTTTTCTAACTCACGAACGACTGAATATGTGGAATTAATCAGTTTTACGAAACAAAAATAAGATATCCATTACACTACCGAGGCCCATGTTCTGCGACCACTCAATGCTTCACTTATAGGGAATGGGTACCATTATCAGCACTCGCCCGCTAACGGGTATGATCTGGTGAGCCGTAGACATATTCTTACTTTAATTTTATTTTGCAATGATATTATATTGTCCACAGTTGTGCTAAGATGGCCGCAAAACTCGGAACCTTAGGCGGGACTCGAAACCGCACTTAGAGATATCCGGTCTGCCGTGCTGACCCACTACACTACCGAGGTCCTTGCTGTCTAAAGTTTCGGATTATCTCGCAGTTATCAACTTAACTGGATGCAATGCCGATATCGGCTCACCAGATCGTACCTGTTAGCGAGCGAGTGCTGATAATGGTACCCATTTCCTATAAGTGAAGCATTGAGTGGTCGCAGAACATGGGTCAACAACTATGGACAATATAATATCATTGACAAAATAAAATAAAATTACGAAGAATAAGATACAATCTAACATTCAAACAGATTAGATAAATTTTTTTAAGAATGTGATTCGAGAAGTGTGAAGCGAAGTAAAGACGAGGTATTCTTATGAGACTCAGAGTACAAATAAAAGGTTGTGCAATGGGAATTTTCTGATTGAATATTCTACGTTACCTTACTTCCGTGTTAAATTCTTAGTATTCTTGTGATGTTTTCACGTATTTGATTTTTTTCAGGTAGAGCTTTTCCAATTTCAGTACTTACGCAGAAGTGTGTGTGTCGTCTGAATTCATTGCGGAGAATGGTCCTCTGCGTCGTCAAAATCATGGTGCAAATCGATAAGATTTCTTCTAGATGCTTAAATAACGTCATTTTTGTGACGTTCATTAAATCTGCTCTAATGCGTACGACTTTTTACAATCACGTAGTGAAGAGAACTTTCGTAGTTTTTTAAACCTCTTTTGTAAACAAATATTTGTCAGTAATTTTCGGAAAATCCTCAAGTATAGTTATAGCCTTTTTTTTGCGATTCAACTAACACATTGTATTTATATTAAATGACAATTTTTCTTCTAATGAGAATTGAGGGACACTTGAATGTTTTTGTGAGGTACTATCCTCACGATTAACTATTAAGTAGTTTTTTTTTTCGTGTTTTTTATTATTTGTATATATGGGGTAGGTAAGGAATAAACTGTTATTGTATTACTCACCCTCATCACGACCGCGTTTTGCAAAAGCGAATGCAAATTTTTGCTTCGAAAGATCTTTGAATAATTCCTTATCGAGATCTAAATAGAAGAAGATAGAATAAAGCTTATCAAAATTTAACTAGGTGTGTTTACGTCGCGAAAAAAAAACCTCTTAACATGAAATTAATGAAATTAAGTAAGATCTTTTCTACAAGTCCTTATAATTTGTTTTGTTTTCTTTGTTTTTTTGTAGGGGAGAGGGAGGGAAGGAGAATTTTCTACACTGTTGGCGTTAACTAAATCACTAAAGAAAATAAGCATGTCACTCGTACTTCTGAATTGACAACGAAAGCACTATGATCATTTTGGTGAAGAAAAGAACGAAACGCATTTCAATCCTCAGAAAGAAAAAATAGAGATTTCATGTCTAAAGTTATGACAGTTTGTGAAGAAATGAATTCACTTAGATTTTCATTCCATTGGCTACTGATAGGTTTTTGTAGACTAAAAATCTGATCACTACAGTTCATGTTAACAATTTCGCGTTTTTCAATGATTTTATGTGTGAGGCAATCTGGATGAGTTCTGCACTCAATCGTACTCTCCTCAATTTCCACTTACGAAATTTCACTAGCAAAATATTGTACTATTATGACATTTAGAACACTTGCCCGTATTTCGCTCTTCACCATATGCAAATCCTGATGTGAATGCGATTATTGAGATCATAACGATCAAAAATGACGTATCCATTATTTGACTCTTCACACTCTCTGCAAACGTTAATTACTATTAAAGTGTAATAATATTACAGAAATAATTGTCAGTTCATTCAATTCATATAGGAAATGAGTTCAAAATGAGTTCAAAATGAGTTCAAATAATCGATGACTCGATAAAAACAACGAGCATTGTTATTGATTCAGATTGACTTCTACTCAGAATATCTATTTGAATTATTGATTAAACAAATAAAACAACATAAAATTTATAATAATTATACATGCAGACAAGATTTAAGCTTTGATGAATTATTTCTGAAAATTTTTCTCAATATCGTATGGCCAAAGTTAAACCGTTTGGTTTATGTTGTGTTTGATCTTATTTTATCAACAGATTTTTTTTTGTATTCGTAAAATTAATATAATAATAAATTTATACTCGAATCAATAAACGATTCATAATTCAAAACAACGAACAATGAATAGTGTTATGTGTATGAATGAACATAGTACTGAAATGATCTTCAGGACTAATCCGTAGTTAATTCGGAATAGTCCAACCATTACTGTAAGGCAAATCTGAGTTAAAATAAGGATTCTTTTCTTCTGAAACTAATCGAGAACTAATAATAATTGAACTGTGACAAAAAAAAGAGTACAGCGAGTTCTTTTGATTTTGAAAATGTGTGAAAGTGATTTACTTAAGAAAGCTATGGGATATTAAACTAGTGTTTTATCTTCTATATATAAAATATAATAAACCGTAATTTTTAAAAGTAAAGACAGGGTGAACACTCCAGATCAAAAAAAAAAACCGAGAACGATTATCTGAAGAACGCTGAAGAGTTTTTTTTTTTAGGAAATAACACACATCATCTTTATAAAGTTCTCATCGAAATATATTTGCTAGAAAAATTCTCACATTAATTTTCTTGATTAAAGCTGTTTATCGACAAACAAACATACTCTCAAGTATACTCAAATGGAGTAAAATTTGGCACTTAAAAGCTTTAACAAGTTAACCATTAAGCTTAGTATGTTAGTATATCACAGTGGAAATCTATGTAAATCACAATTGTGTTAATTGTATACGGTGCCGATAAGTTTACTTATATACATTAGAGTTGGATAAAAATTCTCATTGATTACGCAAGAAATTGGAATATCAATGCCAATCTGAACTTGATGAATAGTTTGAGTCAACAAAGTAATTTTATATGCGATTGAGGCTATGGTACTATTAAACTGGATTTGACTTTCATCTAACGAATCGCGTTCCGGAAGCTCATCCATTTTTCTGTTGTTTTTCCCGTCATGGAGTGGTTTTCATCGGTCAGGCTTTCATTGAAAGTTTTCGACAAATAAACAAATATAATTGGAGTTCTAATAAGAAAAAAAACGTTTTGAGGCTTATATTGAGACGTAATTACACCTCAGGTAGTTTCTTGTATCTTTTGTTTTAACGTCCAACTATTTTCCCTCATCCGTTGCAACAAAGACAAAAGAGCTAAACTTAGCTATAGGATCCGATTCATGAGACAAACTAGAAATCACCGGAAGTAGAAAGTTCACCACAAGCTCAGTAAGAGTATCTAAGAAAATCTCTGAGAAAAATTGTTATTACGATGCTTTTAGATTACACTGATGAATTAAGCACATCAAGAATTGGCAAAGAAAACATTAATGGCTCCAATCTATTTGTTTATTATCACTTAGCTTAGCATTTAAACGCTATTCTGATATTTTTTCCTTTCCAAAATGTATTATTTTTATTAAATAAGACGACATATGGAAACCAATAAGCAGGTAGCGCAGTGGTAATACCCACGGTTTGTAATTGAAAATTTCTTGGGATAGTTATGATTCCCATCTAAGCCGTTGAAGTTTGACCGTTGGAGTATTATAGGGGATTGGTGGAGAATAATTCTCAAGCATTGAACATTCGGTCCTTCCAAATCTATATGAATAAAAGTATTTTTATCATACAGTGTCTTTAGTATGATGTTATTCTAGCCAAGTTAATTCTTTACTGTATCTTTTTTGCTTTATTCAATTCTTAATAGCTCAACCGTCCAATACTAAGGCAACTGAATCAATAACTTTATGTTTTATTGATCAGGAATGATACACACACTAAAACGCATGACTTACTAACTACTGTTGTTGGAAAACACGTATATTATGAATACGACTTAAATTTGCCTTTATATTAGTGGGGTTAGTAGAAAATACTTATAGTACTGCTGAAACGTTAAGAAAAATAGCTAAGAAATAGTTTCATTTACAACTAACACCACTACGATAAAGTGTGCAACGAAATGAAGTAGTAAGTAAATGAGAATGAGAAAGCTTAAAACACATCGGTCCACACGGAATATGAAGAACAATCTACTTCATAATAAATTGTAAAAATGATTTCATGTATAGCTGTTCTCTATAATGACTAGTAATAACTAACCTTCATTTCATCAACTTTCGTGTACATTTAGATAATTCTGTCATCAAATCTTTGTAACGGAAGGGATTACTCATTCGTCTGAGAACTAGAGTACAGCCATTCAACAACAAAGCACTTCCCAT
This sequence comes from Dictyocaulus viviparus, assembly GCA_000816705.1. Classification (NCBI taxonomy): domain Eukaryota; kingdom Metazoa; phylum Nematoda; class Chromadorea; order Rhabditida; family Metastrongylidae; genus Dictyocaulus; species Dictyocaulus viviparus. Next base: position 54,430 of record KN716268.1, on the reverse strand, counting down.
CACTATGCAAATGAATTTTAGATTCCCATAGTAGTAAATATGCATCATCTTGATAAAATGCCTATTTAGATAATACGAGCAATCATTCTCTTAATGTACATAATAGTTACGTTAACGTACCATATTGTTTTGTACTGAAGTTTTCGTTGTCAGTAATCAGTTCAATTGCGATGATGTTAGGAACGTTGTAGTTATTTGGTAGAATAAAACGTAAGCAAATGAAAAAACTACGAAGCCTTCAGAAACAACTTATCTCGACTTCGTTTTCAATCGAATTACTGTGGAAGAAACTCTATCCGTGGGGATAAATACAATAATAATCGACGAGTTGATTTTTGCTCTACTTTTCTTTTGTTACGTCAACAATTCGTTTTGTAGCAGCAGTTGCATGGCAATATGTACTTTACTACAATGGTTGGATGCTTTTCATTTGACGATCTCATCAGTGACATTCTTTTGCCACCCTTTGTAATATTTGTCACTTAATCATTCCTACAACAATCACCAAATAAATTTCTTATAAACTTCAACAGTTACTTAATGATCTCTTCCTACGATTTTACGATATGATATAATAATTGTACATTTCTATAATTTATAAGTCCAAGATGCCGAGTTATTCACAAAAGTCGGGTGCCTCAGATTTACTTTTGCGAGATTCAAATTCAAGTCACACCTGAAACTATCCTCAATAGTTCAGCATTGTGGTAATATTTAATATAGATTCAAACTATAATGAACTCATTACTGTCTAAATACTCAACTAACTACTTCAAACTTTTCAAAAACATTGTGATAGTGCTTAGACGTCCTTCCTGCTAACTTAACCCTAATGAATACGTTGAAAGAGTTCTTTTTATATTCCATCTAATTTGTTGTTATTGTTGTGATTCATAATAACCGCAGAAATTACGATCTCAAAATATTAGTTAACGTAATTTCATTATTCAAACAAAACACCACCTCAAGAACCAATTGAAAAAGAATCAATTATGGTGACAGCAAGTCCTTTTCAACAAGTCTGCATAGAGTTGAAATTGACGAACAAGTTTTGAAAAATGGATTCAAAACCATTGGGAGGAGAATGCAGAAGAAAATAAGCAAAACAAGCAACGTTGTAAATAAAACCCAAATAATATCACAGAGATCTTATACATTTTCAGATAAGTTAAAAAGATCTAAGTTGTAGATTGACTAGTCTCATGTGTCTCCACCATAGATGCTGCAGCCTCAGGTACAACATCACCTCCCTCCTAAATAAAAAAATTTTCTATCTTCTTAACAATTAGTAGCAAGCTTTTCATGCATTTCTATAAGGCTTACTACGCTATATTTTTTGATTGCTTGTGTTTACACGTCTTTGGAAGCAAAATATTATCTTTCAGTATTTTTTTCTATTTTCTGTCGACAATGATAAGCTACACTGTTCTTACATTTTACATCCCTAATAATTCTGAGTTGATCGCAAAACTTGGAGCCTCAGGAAAGACTCGAACCCTCACTCATAAATGTTCGCTCTGTTGTGCTTATTACCTACCAACACCCACGCTTTGCAATCACTCAATACTTCACTTATACCAAGTAGTATCTTATCAGCACTCACCCGTTAACGGATTCAATCCAGTAAGACAATATTGGTATTACACCCAGTTATACTGATAATTACAAAATAACCAATCTGTATAACTACGGTTTTCTCCAGTGGTCATTTTGAAATCTGAGGCGAAGATAATGGAACTAGAAACAAAGAATAAAATTCTTTCAGCTTAACTGGATGTAATGCCGATATCGGCTCGCCAGATCATACCCGTTATCGGGCGAGTGCTGATAATGGTACCCACTTACTATAAGTGAAGCACTGAGTGGTCGTAGAGCAAGGGCGTCGGTGGTGTAATGGAAAGCACGGCAGACCGGATATCTGTAAGTGCGGGTACGAGTCCCGCCTGAAGTTCCGAGTTTTGCGGCCATCTCAGCACAACTATGGACATTATAATACCATTGCAAAAATGCAATTAAATAAAAATTACGAATATGTCTAAAATTCCTTTGTTATTATTACATATAATGGCGCAACGTCTTTGTTATCTCACATTCGCTTATCAATACTGACAACGGAGCACTAGATTCGCCTAAGCTTATTCAAAGTTGGGGCCTATTTTGTGGTGTAAATGTGTTGCATTATTTCAAGTTTCAACCTCCTGCTCATTTTCATTACTTTTTCGACCAAGTTCCTTGGTATTATTTATTAGAGATATATTCAGATCTTCTTGACTAACTGAAGTAAACTCTGTCCCTTTCCAGTTTAAATTTGATGTAATAATTAGAATAAAAACATCTAAAACGGCAATAATACAACAATCACGTAACCATTACCTGAATCACATTCTGCTGAGCTGTTTCTTGTTCAACTGTTGCATTGTCCTCATCATCAATGTCTTCTTCCCACGCTATAGTTTTCAAATGTTGTGTTTTATTTAGACGCTCATTAAGGTCGCGTAAAGCTCTCTGTCTAAAAAATAGTGATTAAGAAAATAGAAAAAAATCTAGAAAGTAGCTGGACCATCCAGCTCAATTACTGTTTTACTTTCATAAAGAACAAAGAAATTTTAAACTTTTAAATTGTTAAAATTAATTTTCTCAGGATAAAAACAATGAAGAGAACATTTATGAAACAACACTGAAAATCTCATGTGTTCTGCAATGCAGTCTTCATAAATAAGCATTAAGACCAATTCTTACAATTAGATAAAGCACTGTTGTTCATTGTGATATCGAAGATGTGACTGAATTCAATTCTATTGGCCTGTTTCACATGAGGAAAGGACGCCAACTTGTCCCACATGAGGATTTACGTGCACTTATCCGATTTTTTATTATGCTACAACACCTCTTCCTATTGCGTTACACGGTCCATAATCATCAAATCACAATAACCGAGAAATTGGAAAAAGACCAAACGCTTTCTTGAATCCAGAACATAAGTATACATTATACCATCATTATTACCTTCTTCTCTCAGCATCGCGAGTAGTAGTATCGAGCCCTCGTAGTCCTATTTCCACACTCCGTAGAGAATTGAGGTCAACATGCCGTACCTGACATTGCTTGCTGATAGCCAAAAAAATATTATAGCAATAATTTGATTGTAATTTAATAGCTGTAAAAGCTAATATTGGACATACATATTAATCCATAGGTGTAAATGTAGAATTGTATGATTAGCATACAAGAAGTCTTGGATTAGATGTCTAGGCAAAAAAAGTGAACTCATACAAACGTTAGAGTTCCTTTTTCTGAGCTCAGTAATTATTGATTGCTAGAAAACGGAATGTAAAGTCAAAAAGGAAGAATTGCAAGCAACCTCACCGAAGTTTTGCAAACGCCAAGCTTAGCAAGGCTGTTAAAACAAACACGTCCCAAAGCTGAACAGCACGGTTGCATAATGCGTGGAAAAAAACTAAATAACTCTATTTTGTCGTAAAATACTTGCCCAATAAATAAACATTTTCAGAAAATCATGCAGTTATATGATCTAAAAGAAAAATCAGTAGATTTTATAAAAATATTAGGTAAGGAAACAACACACCTTTCCCACACAAAATGTTCGCTACTATCGCCATAGAAAAACATCTGACTCATGCGGATTGAAAAACGAAGATA
>KN716268.1:37544-50400 GCA_000816705.1 Dictyocaulus viviparus | reverse complement strand
TTCAAGAACAACACCCTCAAAACTATCAAACATGAACTTCTTTTACGAATTTGACCTCAGAAAAAAAAAAAAGAATAACCAACAGGACTCAATACCCTCAAAATCGAGAGCAGTGATGTGAGGAGAACGGTCAATAAAGGTACATGAGTATATTTCAAACGGCCCACAGGAGTTTGCAGTAGAATGGAATCCGGAAGGAACTAGAAGAATATTTAACACTACTTTGACCTTTTATAGACAATTTACTTTGCAAGTGCAATTAATGGCCTATCTAATAGAATTAATACATATCATTGCAAATGCTTGATAAGAGTCAAGAAATACGAAAAAGTGATGAGTAGAAAGGAAAATCATAAATATGGACGTCACAGTTAAAGAAATATACTAGAAAAGAAAAAAAAGATATAGAGGTGTAGAATGAAATTCAGACTTACAAGATAATTATAGAAGGATGAAAAAATATTAGTACATTATGTGAGGAGAGAAACAGAGAAGATAAAAATCACTACGGTGGGGAAAACAGAAAGCAGACTAAACTGCAATATTGGATTTTGAAAAAGCGGAACAAAAATCAAACTAGAAGGCTTTGGTTTCAAATGAAGAATGAATGACATTTTTGAAACCCATGAATCATAAATTGATAACTGTTTTTTCGACAAATGAACCGATAAAATAGACAGACTATCACAAATTCCACGGGTTTCTAATGATACAACTTGCCTGTTTGATCAAAACTAGAACACTACAATTTACTGGAACCATATCAACAATATACGTCTCATACAAAAGTGTAGTTTTAGCAGCAAATGCGTAAAAAATGAAAGCAGTCCCACAAACCAAGATGGTAGTAATTATCTAAATATAAAAAATAGCGAAAACATATAAAGTCAGAAAAGGTCATATCACCTGAGTCAATGCGTATATTTTCATTAAGCTCTCATTAGAGTTATTCTGTCTGACGAGATTTGTTCCAAAATGCAGACTCCACAGTGTCCATACAAAAATGATAATATTATACCCGACAAAGTTGCAGGTGACAAGCCGCCATACTTCAATGGAAAACAGTTGAAATGGTATTAACACTAGTGAACTGTACACTGTAGTCACCAGAGAAATAAAAAAACCTGCAAACACAGATACCTTTAAGAACGATAAAGATGAAGCTTATTTGATACAAAATTGATTGGTACAGCACACTTTTTGAGCGCGGTAGTAATCATGCGACTGATTCTAGATGGGTATAAGATAACTGCATTAAGCTTAAAACTAAGCAATATCATCGAATAAACACTTTCCCCAGCAAATAATGGTCGAATCATATGCAATTTTGATAGTAACATAAGGACTAAAGGATTAAGACTGGATAGTATTTTTATGGTGACCTATTAATTAATTCTTGCGCTACATTACTATTGTTTTGCTAAGGCAGAAAGTTCTTTTGCCGGTAAGTTAGTTAACAGCGATCTACTCAAAGATCTCACTGTATGACTACCCTTTGAAACCAGAAATAACGCCGTCATGTCTCTTCCAAAGCAACAAAGCCAATAAATAACAAAACATAGATCAATTCAACTAATCAAATATACAAACACAATTTAGATAATGTGCGCAGACATATGACGTCCAAAACCCACCTATTGTTCTTAGGGCAAGAAGAATACGAAATGGTAGAGCATTATTACGCAAAACATCAGAATGTCTTTCGACCACAATCTGTAGATCGTTGAAAACTGTCTTCATTCAACCGAAAATATCTCAAACTATCGATAATCTGGTTAGAATCAATAATAATGTAACCCCTCAAACATATAAATCCCAAAAAGCACTTCTAAACAAATGAAAAATTGCATTTCTCGTCAATCAACAAGCAAGCGAAAGCAGGTGGACACCACCACGCACTAAAGTAGCGATGAAAGGTCTTTTCTTGCGGAGATTAGATGCGATAAAAATAGATCTATTTTCAAACGACCTACAAATAACAGACTCACGGTGACTTTAGAAATTCCAAAGGTTGTGTTTCGTTCTTCACAGAAATATTGCAAAAGACAGTCAAGCAATATAAATTCATTATGACGAAATGAATTGCACGTTCATATATTTATACGTCTAATCACAGAGATCAAAGGCGAAAAACGATAAATATAGTTAAAAGCAATGTCTTTGAACAAGCAATCATGTCATGAGCATACCTACATCACACACTTCAAATAAGAAATGAACAGTAGTTCGGTTTACGCATATTCGAGTCAAAAAAAATCACAAAATTTTCAAGTCGAGTCCATAGAGAAAAGAGAAATATATTTATAAATGGAGCAAAAGCTTTGTTAGAAATATTCATATCTTGTTAAAAATCAATATGATATCGATAGACAAGTTTCAATGGTTCATCTTTAAGCTTGTTTCGACACCTCGTCAAATGAATAAACCGCATTGAAAAGTCGCGACCCATCAGCTCATCATTGCAGAATAAATCTAGTTCGCTGTAGCGTGACATATTAGACCACATTGAATGTGCCAGATACCTTCAAAGAGTGTGCACATATATAAACATACATGATGGTAAGATGTAATTTATAACTATAGTGGAACCCTCAAGTTAAATAACTCGTGAAAGATATAGATATACGTCTTTAAATAACAATAATCATAAATTAACATTACCTTTTGAGAGTGTTTACAGTGGCCATACCACTTAGTCGCACAATTGAGCGATTCGGTTTTGGCAGTTCAGGATCTCCCGGAATCAGTGATACAATAACCTGGACCGTGATATTTGACAAAAGAAACGTATGAAAAAAGCACAAAAAAGTAGATAGAATAATTTATTTTCCGAATTAAATACTTACATGTTCATCATTTCTATGATGAGATATCCCAGGTTCACCCTCAAAGCAACGATTTGTACCTTCCAATGAGTCATCCTTAATAGGAAGATAAATTCATCAGCGGCTAAATGAGACTATAAAAACATATAAAAACCATGATGAAAACCTTTTTTTCCGTTTCGTCTTCTTCCTCATCAACATTCTCTCCAGATAATCGTTTTTTCTCTTTAAGAAAATCCAAACGCCTTTTCCGTTCGGATTCCAAAAGTCCTAAAGATGCAGTGATCCAATGATAAATAAATGCCAGCAATGCAATTATAAATACTCAAAGAATTATAAAGCATGCAAACCTTGATGATTAACAAAAACAAACACGACTGCCACCTGCCTGGAACCAACTTGTATACTATATCCTGCATGGTTCTGTCAAAGGCCACATAATGGCTAGGATGTGATTGATGTATAAGCTGCTCACAACTAGGGCAACAGTTATCTTCCTCCTCAAAATAGGTGAGAAGACAACTTTTACAAAAAGTATGTAGGCAGTCTATTACAGTAGTGGCATCTATTAAATAACCCTGAAAATAGTGCACATCCACATACAACATCTTTTCTTTTGTTGTCGTTTGCAAAACTGTTCTTTATCATTGTGAGATCAATATCATAGTTATACGATGAAAAATAATAACCTTACACAAACTGCATGTAAGCTGAGTGTTTATTTTCTTTAGTTGTAATGAGTAAGACTCCTTAACTTCTCGTGTCTCAGAATCACACCCTTCTTCCTTTGGGACCTGCGATAATAGAATGGATTTCGAAACCAATAGATAGAAGGTAATGAACAGCTAAAGTTAAATAGAATTCTGGGACATTCAACAATGACACGCTTCTAGGAGCCTTCTATTATTTAACACAAAACTGACAGAATTCATTACGTAGCTAAATGATGAAGAGTTTTCTCATTTCCAGATAACGTATTGATATCATTATACAACTTCTTTTTCCTCTAAACTTCAAATATCTCATTGAAAAGAACGTGCTAAGATCTCCTCTTAATCAAGAAGCCCTTCACTAAAATTGATATATGAGAGCAACATCATCATAAAACTACGAATCACTCGTTTCCAATAATAATAATAATTGACATAGCAATCAGTTTCAAGAACTAACAACGTCTTACAAAATCGTTCCCAAGTTCTTATTTGATGTCTTGAATTAATTAAACTTGTAAAAAAAAGCAACTTGCATTTATTAGTAATATAATTTGATGGATCGAAACGTTATCAATACTATAAGCGCATAACAACTACAGAAAAAAATTCACATTACCAATTGGAAAATTTTTTAAGAGCCATACACCCTAATTACACATACATTCAAATTTTCTCGATAGTCACGGAATTACTACTATACGGAGTAAAAGAGCAAAAAGTTAAAAATTATCATAGTCTAACAATATCGTTAAGTGATATGAGAAAACGTAATTTTGACACGATTATAATATGACGCTATATTATAGAATTTCACCTTCAATTTAACATCAGCAGGTGTCCTTCCTGCTCGTTTTCTTTTCGGTCCATATTCTGCCTTCTTCTCTTCTTTTTCCTTGTCCTTCTTTTTAGACATTACAGACCAAATAAAATTTTCCCCAAGAAAAAAAAACCTGTTTAATACTTGAAACAACTATGTATAAATAAAATATCATATGGAGTGACAAATGATATGGTATGCGGTGGAAACACTGCACCATTTCAAAACAAATGGATCAGAACACATATTAAAATTTTTCACTAACTAGACATTAATTTCAGCATTAAATATCGATCAAAAAAAATGCAATGAAGCTAAATAAATTGCACCCGTCTGTAGTAAGCATGCATCATTAGGAAATTATTTTTTCTTTCATAGAACAAAAGCTCCTGAGAATATTGAATCGATATCAAAGCGAAGCTTAACTGTTGTGCTGTCATCCAGTTCTCGGATTTAAACTTGGTTGACCCAAATAGGCTGAAGGTAGATAATACCTAAAAAAGTCTAACGAACTTGTACAATAATGAGGGATGAAATAATCAAAATCACATCAAAAACTGTAATACTTACCTTCCTTCTCTTTCGTCCTTTTCCCGTTGTTCTTGAGCTAAGTGTGCTGTGTTTGATAAGAATGCTAAGGCTCCTTTATGACAACGATTCGCATAATGTCCTTTTTCACCACACTGAAAAAAACTAATGGTATATGACGACTAAGCGATGCGACATTTTGGTGATAACGCAGTGAACAGGACTAGCGTTACAAGACTGTTGGTCTGATTGAGAAAAAATATATTTTATAATGTACGAAAATAATAGGTCAAAAAAGGTAATGTACGTATACTAGATGAGAATCAAAAAAAAATTTTGATGAAAAATCTTCTAAACCTTATAACATGTAACTTCAGACAGACTCTTCTTATCAGGAAACAAAGAGAGATCTACAGGTTGCACGGCAGAAACCGTCCTATTCGTTATAGGGTTGACATCAGTCTAAATCACAAGCGAAAAAAGTTATCCAAGAAGCCACAACTGATAATCTATGCTGCTGGCAAAAGAAAAAATTGGATGATTGGCTGAATGAATTGGTTCAACGATATCTATACCTCATAGCTTACCTTCCCTTGTTGATTCGGCAAATGTGGACAATGAGTGGCTTTATGGCCTCGTTCGTGGCAGTTATGACAGATAATCTGGTGATTGAACAATCGCTTATTGTTGGAAGCGCAGTTTTCCGGTGCTGGCAGTGCAAAAGAAGGATGAGTAAACTTGCATTCTTTGCCTGCAGAATAAACAAAAAAAGAACTAATCGTAATACTTATATTACAAAATCATAGATAATTATTAAATACTTTGATAAATCTTGAATTAAGAGTTGTATAAAATCTATGTTACGCATAGGAATTTACGTAAATGTATAGAAAAACATTAAAAACAAATGCATTCCAATCATATATAGAGAAACGAAACTACATAATCCTTTAGTACTTTATCTAGCAAACATTTCGAACATGGATAATTACTGGCGTGATCTGTTCCCTTATGGCAATGGGTCATCCATTCTTTACTGCTAACATGTTACCAAATTAATACTGTTTATCCTCCCAGATTATTCTGGCATAAGGAATGGAAAGCACAGTTGGCCTTAAGCCAGACTGTGGCGTCTTGTATCACTGCGCTACCCATTCCCAACAAACTTTTGAGTCTTTATAAATAACGATAAATTATGAATTTCGATGGGCGTGACGAGTGCAACATTTTGAGAGCAGAATAAACGTACCATCGGGGCAGAAACCAACCACATAATTCGGACATATGACACGCCTTCGATGACGATGTTTACAATAGGGCCCTGAGATAATCATCACAAATATAAAGAAGCCCACTGGATGAATTCAAGGTTTTTAATACAAAACAAACCATGTCGACAAAATCCACGATCGTACCACGGGCAATCTTTCATTTTTGTTTCAGGATCGATGTGACGGAAAGGACATTCGCGATTACTACATGCCACTAAAATTGTGTAAAATGGTTTTAGTTTCCTTAATCATGTATGAAAGATAAGAGTGCTTACTATATTTTGAGAAGAAGAAGCATTCAGGCATTTTTGTGAGATCATATTCATGCAAAAATTCGCACTGGTCACCCTGAAACTATCCAGACAAAATATTCCAAATAGTAGATCCAAATAAATTTTAAATTCAAACAAATAAATATTCAGATAATAGAACGCTATCGACAAATAGACTGATTTTACAGTGTAATTCCAGAATTCGTAGAAAAGAAAACAACCAGTGAAATTTAAGGACTTTCAACTAATTCCGACCTTACAAACTTACCTTTTTACATAATCCTCTCAGCCAATGTTTACAAACAACAGCTTTATCTCCAACAATATGCCTAAGAGGACAAACTAGATTCATTGTACAAGCTCCTTGTAGATGCTTCACACAAACGCCACGTCCACTTTTGTCCATGCCAACAAAAGGAGCCTAAAATATGTGGAATACACAAACCGCGATACTTTTCTTAACAAAAATATAAAGAAAATCTCTTTTTTTTTGTTGCGTGATTGTAGTAATCACAGAACGCGAAGTCAATGAAGTAAGTCTCGATATCAAGTTTTTTAAATACACTATTACACACAACATAACTCAAAACAACGGCTTATTGAATGCCATCAAACTCGTTCAACGTACTTTTGTCAAGCTTTCCAGGTTTTCCAACCGTCTTCATCTGTTGAAAAACATAAGCTTCATGCTTTTTAGGAGCTCTTCTGTAAGCTCCCAAATAACTGCGTAATGCAGCAGTAGCACTAAATTAGTAGTCACCACAAGCATATGTTTGTACGCTTGTATTTGAACGATAGATAGTATTCTCACTAAATGTGAATTTCAAATCGTCACCACAACGACCACCCGCTAAGGTCTTTTCATGATTGATTCAATTGTATTCGTTCATAAATATGACATATATTGGCGCTAGTTGCAAGAGCACCCGCTAAAAATTACTTTTACGTCTTCATATTCTTCGTTCACCAATTACTAACTTTCTTCATACGAAAAACTTACTTGTTTCACTTTCCATGCGAACTCCCATCGTCTCAAAAGCGAAATACATTATAAAGGCATGTCTCGAAACCCATCTTTATACTTTTGTTCCGTTATATTTATGAACACAACGCTGAAGCAAATTTAAGGTTCGAAACCATTAACGAAATTTGCTCAAGTTGAAAACGTCGTCTTGACTGCATAGCAGAGCTTTCGTAACTATATAATTAAGGTAAAACGAATTCAATACCTATCATATAACCAGTGAAAAGCAGAAATGTGTGCCTAATGCAGCTCTACCTCTGATGCATCTTTATCTCTTATATTGTTCTCCACACTGTACACTTAAATACACATACAAATTGAGCTATTTCATCAAAAGTTTTTGACCTAAACTTTTCCCCTTGGTGAAATAGATTTCGTATCGATTCTTCCTTGCCTTTTTCATTGCCTTTTTTTTCTACATCGTTTGGTAAAATCAACATTGTTTTTCAATCTCCATTTTTAAACAACAAAACGACGTCAACATTGAAAATGATGTATCCCAGAAATTCCCTATTAATACTAATACATTTGTACCAATATTACGGCTTAAACTTCCACAAATCAATATATGCACTTAAGCAGGTCACATAATGGCAAACCTCTTTGGCGCCAAATTGATGTAAAAGTGCTTCTTCCACATCTGTTATTTCTGCATCAATCCCGCCAATGACTTCATCCATTGTCAATGGTATTTTCATGCGCATTATTGGTTGTTGAAATAGTGAAACCACTTGACGAGTAGCAATCATCTGTAAAAAATGAGTAAGTCTAAATTACAAACCAAAGTAGAACACGTAAATTAAGAAACCAGAAAGAAATAGCTTGCATTCGGAATAATACATCTATGCTCTTTCCTCTATGATAACAGGGAAGATGTAGGAAAACCTACGATCACTAACAACCATGAAAAACAGAAATCGGGGCACAAACGTTGGAACTCGATGCTGCTTGATGCTATAGAGCGCTCTAATAACAACACGCATAATACGACTAAATTTGTTGGCCAGTTTCCATGTAGTGCTACACTGATATACTTTAACACGGTTTGAGTCGGTTCTTATAAGATGATGTGAAGTCCTGGATCCTTTTGATTTAAATGTTTTGATGTGGCGTGGTTAACAAATTTACAATTGTCTTTCTCCATAAAAAGTGGATAATTTTTTCCAGAAAATGTTGAGCTTGTTAGACTATGGAAGTGGCAGCGAAGATGAAATTAATGAAACACTGTGTGAATCCGAATCTGTTAGTTTTTGCTTCTTTCAAACTCTTCGCTTGTCAAAGTGATAGCATTATTCAGAAAAAATGTAACTTTTTATGAAAATTACACTGAAGTTCTAACGGTTACATAGTATTGTCATGGTATTGTTCCGTTTATATAAAAAAATAATGAAGGATGAAACTACGATGTGATCAGATGCGGATATATAACAATATGAAACTGTTCGAATAGATTATTTTTCAACTTTCTCTTATGTTCTTTTTTACACAGACTAATTTTTTGATAAATGATTCCGAGTAAATGTCTTTGAATTATTATAAATTGCTTCTTTGTGCATCACGTTAAACGAACACTTGAGCTGAATAACTCATACGAATGAATCATACATACAGTCGCTTATTTATATGGTTCAAAGATATTAAAACGCATGATTTGGGCGTGACCTGTGCTGGGCTTAGGCTTAGTATGTTGGGCTTGCGTCTGAAATTGAAGCACTCTACCTGTGAAGAAAGAACTCATATATTAGGTGACATTTAGTTTCCTAGAATTAAGAACTGTGTGCTTTATAACGTGCTGTACTCACGAGTTTCGATTGTTTCTATCTGAATTAGAGAATGCTTCTGCAATTTATTATTTTTAGCATGGACCTATTCTTTCGACTAAGACTGAGCTATGTAAATCGTCAACGAATGGATCACATTCTAAAGTGGAGAGAGTGGTTGAAGGCGGTAGTAAAACATGCTATTATAATTTTTCAGTCCCAACCCTAATTCCATGCGTTTTCAAGGAGCATCTTTCCTCAATCTGCCTCCAGTTCTCGATACAAATTTACCGTCAACTTTCAATGGTGAAGATGATTTGGAGGATATGGTAAAACCAAAAAATTGGGAGATTAAGCTGGCTGAGAAAGAAAGGAAATTAATGGAAAAAAAGGTGACTTTGATTTGTCTTAGATTCCATATCTATCTAACGATTTGTAATATTACTTTATCCAACCGGAGTTGGTTCTTCAAACAATTTAGACGGAATTTGTATCAATATTCTATTTAATCCAATCTCCCACTTAGGCCAAGAAAAAGGCAAAAAAGGAAAAGCGAAGAAGTAGAAACGACACTGCTCTTGGTCCGAATGAACAGTCGAAGTCTCTCAAAGGTTACTTATGCTTGCTTTAAACTACCTAACTTAATAAAGACTTCGTAGGATGCACAATCTGCGAAGCTTTTGGCCGACCTATTATAATTTTGTATGTACTCGTAACAAAAAAGTGTCAGGATACTATAACGGCTTTTTGCTGTTTTTACAGGCAAAACTAAAATTTCTGCTTTTGGCGCACTTAATACAATTACGAGTGGTTACGATAGCGATAAAGATGATGACAAAGTATGTGAAATATTTTGTTGTAGAGTTTTTTTATTATTGATTTTCCGTTTGTACTAAAATTCAAATCATATCTATAGTGTTTGAACATCAATTTCTCACTTTGACAGTCCTCTTCTGTATGCTGAGTGTAATTCAATAGAGGTTCCTGACCAATACAATTATTATTTCTTTAAATGTTAGTGAGTGTTGGAGTTAACTACTTCTCTCTGCCTCATGTCTGCGAGTTGTGGGAAGCTTTTGATTTGGTGGAATAGCAGTCATTGTATTCGGGTACTCTGGTCTTAATCTAAGTATATCAGCAACATTTCTTGCGGCTGATCTACATGTCCCTTTATCTATGTAGAAATTTGGCGACAAAACATTTTGCTCCAAAAAACGCTCATTTTTTTGCTCTGATTTGTTCTACAGTTGCGATATCTTTTAAAGCATTTAGAATTACTGTGCAGTTCTTTTATGAAGCTCATTAATGTTCCATAAGTTGCAGAGCAAGGTAATTTCATTTAGATTTCTGAACCGGTTCAATGTTCAGTAAAGCCTAAAGTATCCGGTTTGTTAGCTATGCTACCTCTTCCGAAAAGTAAACAAGTCAAGGATAATTCTCATAGCGATATAGGATGTAGAGGATATCTACCTCGTGCATTGGAGAACAAAAACAAACAGATTAATGCTCCAGCCAAGGTCTGTTTTACGAACATTTTCATTGTTGCTTCATTATATTTTCTCTTGCTCAAATTACACATCTATATTATAGCTTCATTCAGTTTCCAGTAAAATGTAATAATTTTAATTTTTATTACGTTCATTACTTTTTGATTTAGTTTTAGTTAATTTTTATAGCGTTCATCTGTACTTCTGTGTATCTTTTGCCCTATGGAATCCTTTGGCATTATAATCGTTTTAAAAGATCATTGTGAAGGTTTCACTACGAGCCAGATGGTCTTTTTTAACTGCAGTGATAATGAATTAATAATGTTGATCGTAGTTTGGCATCAATTCTCTCACCTGCGTGAATTTTGATGCTAGGGTTCGTGCGTACAGATTGCCATCATGGTTATTCCATATTTAGACAGCCTAATCTTAATCAACGTTTAGACATATAAGCACATAAATGTATGTATATTTGAATGATCTATGTACATATAAATGTAATGAATTGATCTGATGCATCAGAACCAGGAAGTTTGTCCGTGAATTTACCATTCCAGTGGAGTATTTACGAAGTTGTCATTCATGGCCACCTGAAGTCATGTGATGGAGCTTCGTATCAAACTATCTAGACATCTTGTCTAGAAGGCTGTGTAGAGGCTATGTATATGAGAGTATAATAAAATCAAACGCCTTACATAATTTTCTATTCAGTTGATTTGCAGAGACCCGCAACATCTGATGAATCTGACGATGATGATTCGACTTCTGACTTTTTTGGTTTATCTTCAGTTCCCGAACCAAAAATTCCTAAGATTGGAAATATACCGACATTTGTCCATGGGCTCGCTGATATGGCAGGTCCATCGCGAACAGAGAACTATGTACGTTATGCCTGTATATGCTTGCTAGGATCACTAACCACCTCATAGTTGTTATTGATATCCGAGTCTCATTTTGCAGGAAACAGAAATCCATGGTTATCCGCAATCTGAAATCTCGTCCAGTGACTCACCTTCGCAAGGAATCATCACAGACGAGGTTTAATTTAGCAATTGTTATAGCTATTACTTGTTTCCTGTTTTTGTTTAATAGACTGAGCTTTTCAAGTTTTTGTCTCTATTATGTTAACTTAAGGAGGCCAAACGTCTTATTATAAAGCATGAAATAGGAACGATGGGGCCGGAGCATCCTAACTTTAACTCATTTGCTGCAGATATAGTAGATATACGGGTCGATGACGTATGTTTAGAACTGTTATAATTTAAGGAATTGTAAAAACAATATTTATGTTGTGCAATTGTAATTCTAGATCTCGTAGCACTTTTGTCTCAGGCCTTAGGTCCAGATGTGCGCTCAACACTGCTAAAAAATCTTCACAATGCTGCTCGAGCAAAGGATGCAATGGCTCCTCTTCCGAAATCAAAAAACCCAGCAGATGCAACATCGAGAAGGAAGCATCAGATTACATATCTTGCTAATTTGGTAAAGTGCCTTACCTTTTTGTTCAGCCTAGATATAAAATATGATCTATGGATCTAATTATACTACCAATAGGATGCTGGCTCATTGAATGACCAATGTATTCGTATTATTTAGGCTGTTGCACGTGAAGAAGCACTACAACAACAATGGGCTGAGAATAAACAAATGAGAAGGATGGGCAGACAAAAATATGGTTTTTAGTCTACATACTATTTCACGTAACGCATATGTAATGGCAGCTCGTCCACATATGTATATTATGATTTTACATTGTGGCATCATATATCTCTTCATATGAATCCTATGAATCTTCCTTACTGTCGCGTGAAGCTTATTTCTTATATACGATGTCCTTTCGAGTTAAACGTAAGAAATTAGACAAAAAAAAAACGCTCCATTTGAACGATGATCAGCAACGATGAAAATTTATGGAATGAATGCGAAAAAACCGATATAATGCATTGACACCAACTCAACTCCACTAAGTATTGCTACCATGTCAATTGTCCATCGTTATTTTTATTATTATAAGTATTATGCATACATCACCCTAGAGCACGTAGCACGTAATCACCATCTTCAAGTTGAGCTGAAGTTTAACGAATTAAATAGTAAGATAGGAATCTGGCCCTAATTTAATGAAATGTTAAAAGGAAAGGGATCTGTGTAATTCCCAT
>KN716267.1:272026-289436 GCA_000816705.1 Dictyocaulus viviparus | reverse complement strand
CAAAGATGCCGACAAAAAGAATTCGTTGGATAGACATCGTCGGATTCTGTAGAAATCAATCAAACGGATTGATTACGTCACTTGTTGAATACTATATGAGGTTATAGTACTAAGTGATTACTGAGTAAGTAAGTACTAAATCATGCAAAATCTCGATAATGCTACGATAAAACGACTACACGTATGGTTGTAAACATCCAAAGAATTCCCTACAAACTACCGTAATCGTAAAAATCTCCTTGAATTGTTCTCAACTTCACCTATGCTATTTTCCAGTAGAATTCCTCGTTTCTTGAGGATTGTTACAATATCTTTTATTTTTCCTAATAACGAATGCGACAAATTCAAATCACTATGTTTCCAAACACGAGGTTATTTTTAATAGCACTGTTTTCCGTTATATTAAAGTATGCTTCAAATTTTTAATGGAGATCAGCGTTTTGACAGCGAACTCAGAGCAATAATGAGTTTTTTGCTGAAAAATATTTTTTTCACTCGAGTTCCAGATCTAAGTTATAAAATCAAGATATCATTTTGTGAATTCTAGGTTTTGTGACGTGTTCTTATCGTTGTATATTGCAGCTTTCTAGGTAGATATTTAATCAGATGATTAGTTCGTATCAGTGATACGAATCGCATCTCAACGTAACGGTGCGCAAACGTAGTAAATTTATCATCATCTGTCGTCGTAATCCCATGCCAAGTTTACGGTTATTCAGCGAGACGCAACAAAGCGACGACGTTGATTACCGACGGTAACTGGCTGGTTAGGTGTACGTCTGGTTAACGCCAACGGGAATCCTAAACGTTGCAACATTCCGCTTGTTGCTTATCTGATCGTAAACAGCGTATCGAGACGATGGTTAGTGTTGTTGCGCATGATACATTCAATTTGGATGTCGCAGATTGTTATCAAAAAATTGTTCTCTTACTCTTTGTAAGGAGGTTGTTGAAGAGTGCCGTTTAACTGAAGCTCATGTGCGGCTCTGTAATCAGATGATCATTCTTCCTACAAAAAAAAAACAGACTGGGAGGTAGTTTTTTCGAATGAATACGATTCATTGACTGTCCTGTGTTTCTGATATCACGTATTTTATATTATGCAGTGAATGAAAAACTAATAGTTTTGGATGATTATTGACTAAGTTTTTTTTCTAATACTGTTTTCATCCAGCTGTAGCTGAAGCTGCCATATGAAAGAACGGTCATCAAAGCGTCGCTTCAATCGAATAAGTATGACATTTCGACTTTAGGGGGTACGTGACGTTGTACTTTTTGTATATTGTGGAACAAATGACATTTTCTACTGTCCGCGCTCACTATGAATAATGACATTTGTAAATTTTATGCTCAATATATCGCTTTGAGAAGTGGAAGTGACTATATACATTTTTTTATTATTGCTCGGATGATCTCTCTTCACATTAACACTGTGACTCCAAGCAGATATGTTCAATTTTACCTTATATATATAATGAGTTCGATCGAATCCTCCCTATGTTATGTTGCACCCTTGCATTAATTTTACGAAAAAGCGCAGCTTTCAATTGACTAGGGAATATTGTATAGTGAGGAGCATGAGGCTTTTCCTAACAAATGAGGTAAATATAAAATTTAATATATAAATATATGAGAGTATGAGGAAATATGAGAGTTCACGTTATTAAAACGTTGGATATGTAGAAATTTTTATGTTCATATTTACGTATAGTTAGTGATTCATATAAAATGCTATAGAATCCTGTCAGTTTCCCGTTCTATATTGTAAATTTCACGCAGAAGTTACGTTAAACCAGTGAGGAAAGAAAAAACCTTGCAAATAAGTTGAAAGAATTAAGCTTTATATAATGAGGGAAATGTATAGTACTCGAGTGAATTGTTCTAGTTATTCGATGACTAACGGGATTACAGATGATACAGGTTATGTTGGTGAGATGTATCGCTATCGATCATCAACAGGAGAGTACGGTCCATTCGTTGCACACTTTCACGAACGGGAAGAGTTCTATTGCTTGTTACATCCTACTTGTATAGTTTTTATCGTTTTTTTTTCCTCCATTATTCTCTATTTATTCCTTATGGCTTTTTCTCCCTTCGAATTAATTATATCAGCTTGTTTTTCTCTCACCTCTCTCTACTTCTACCTCTTCTATTTCTTCTTTTCTTATTCCTTCTCACGATTTTTCTCTCGCTAATGATTCAATTTGAGTTGCTTGGTTTGAAATTGTTAAGTTACTAACGAGTGTTTAGATGATAGCGATATTTATAAACGATTTTTCTTCTCTATGATGGAGTATGTTCATCTGTTTATGGTTGAGATTGTTTACACTTTTTGTTTTGAGTTGATGCGCTGCAGTTTGTACTTTCTCCTTGGTAACATATTTACTTTTTTTTTGCATTTCTAAATAACACTTCAGTTAAGGATCCCTTTAAGATCAACATTAAAGCTAACAAACAAGTATTTTTCATCATAGAGAGAAATTCGATAATATCTATAATTCACCTTCGAATTCCGATTTCGTTTCCAAATAATCTACTGAAAAATGCGAAATATGCTGGAAATAAACCTATATAGAAATTAAAAACTTGTTATGTCGAAGATGAACGTTAGAATATCTCGTTGAAATTATTATTCATTGAGGATTCTACTACCTCTTACAGTCTAAACGAAATACTTCATGAACCCTGTTCAAACAGACCAGAGAACCTCCTCATTTCTACATTTTCTTAAATGAACGCACCCCATCATTCATCACACTATTTCGTAATCGTCGAATATTCCTCAACTCAGAACTCCAACTCCGAACTCATCAACGTTCATACTGCGAATAATAATTTTCTTTCCTGCTTTTTATTTTCACTTCAATTTCATAAAAATTATTCTTATATCAGTTATATTCAGAATCACTTAATACCATTTACTTTCTTATCTGTAATTTCTTAGTTACTTCTTTTCTTTTCGTCCTTCAGATCTTTTCAAATCGTTTTTTTTCTTAATTAGATAATTATTGTGTAAAAACAAATGAATGAAATGCTGAGTTCCAAAGACATTTTCAAATCGTCTCCAGTTGCTTTTTAGTTTTGTTCCGTTATTATTATATATGAAAAAAAAAATCTGAAAATTTCTACTAATTTTAATGAGCACTATGAATTTATTTATATTATGATGTCATCTGCAACAGTTTTGTTAATAAAACCGTCAGGGTTTACGGTATGAATTGAAAGTTTATAATAAGCTTTGTTAGTGAACGATAATCGATTAGGAAAAAAAATCTATAGGAGTAACTTTGGAGGGTTTCGATACTTTGGAAACTTGTAGTACATTTGAAAATAAAATTTACATTAGTGTTTCTAGAACGTAATACATTTTAATATCACAATTCTAATCGATAGCAACCAATTTTTTTTTCTTCTCTTCCGGATTTTTTATGGATTTTTTTATTCTCGTTAGTCGTGTTGCCAAAATGTTTCTATATGTTGCTACGTTTTTGATTTAAATGATTTTTCAGTGATAGTCGTATGAATGTTGCTGATATGTGTTAAGAATAGCTGGTAGTTTATCGATAAAATGATACATATTTGTATTTGAATAAATGACCTATTCGATGAACAAATCGAACAGGCGTCGTCGGCGCGCACCTTTAAACCAAGCCGGAAGGGCCCCCGTTCTACCTGTCCTACCCCTTTTCCTTGCGAGCAACACATCAACCCGTCGGCTAGACCCCGAATTTCTTAATGCGGCTGGCTATCCGATGAATTGTTCTCATTTCCATACATCCATTTCGCATACACACATATATTTATATTTATAATTTATATTTATATTTATATATGTATGTAAATATATTTATCAGTTTTTGTATGTAGTGATAAACCACTACAGTTGACTTTTTCTTCATCTTTGAAATTATCATTGTCATTCCCTTCGTCTGATTATGTGATTTGTTCTTGTCATTCACAATAAATACTGTAGTACTGTATTTGAACTTTCAAATCAAATAGTTAGTTATGCATAAAGACGAATATGTCAATCGTTTTCTTTTACAAGAAACTTTTCTAAATCGTCGTCTACTTGATTATTCACTGAATCTACGAATTAATCCATTTCGTTCAAAATGCATAATATGAAATTTAACACCTCTTAGGTCAGAGAATTTATCGATTGTTACGATTGTTAATAAAGTATGAGAAGATTCTGTTCCGTAGTTCTTATTGAAAATAATTATACTCATTTATCACTCATGACTCATTTTAAAGGTATTTCTTGAAAATAATTGGATGTTACTAGATAGGAACAACGAGATGAGTAGTGTTGATGCGTTCGTAAACGGATTGTTGTTTTCTTAAGAGAAATGGTAAATTACTGACTAGTTGACGTTGAAGTTGATTTTGTGTAATATCATTTTTCTCATTCCATCAATTTTACCATAGTGCGATCAGATAGCGATATTTTCATTTGTTTAGTTTATTGTTTGTCTCCTAAATCCTAGATCAAACACATCTAAACAGAAATCTTTTCCAGTATTTAAATAAAACAACAACAACAACGTCTTCAAATATGGCTTGTTTATTAATTATCGATTGAAATGTGTTTTGTTTACTATAATATCTTCTGATATAGCGCTAAATAATATATTTGTTTACTTTTTTCTTTCCTTATAGTTGATGTGATAGTAAAATTTTAAATTCCTTAAAGTGACAATGATTTAATCAGTTGAAATAGCGAAGGAAGAAGAAGAAGACGAAAAAAACAGCTGACAATTATATATTTACTGCCGATTTGATATCGGCTCGTTCGTATTGTTCGTTTTACAATTATATGAATTGATGTAATATTGAAAATATGAACATAATTTATAAATATATGACCTACGTTTTCACTAACCCAACAGTTACGGTGTAATTATTACATTACAACCAAGTAGTAATAGTATTAATATTGTGAAACAATTAATTGCAACATTACACATTGTTTTTTTACTTTTTTTATTGTTTTTTGCACTTCATTCTCATGATCATATGATTTTTTTCATCTAATGTATTCATTTATGTTTACTATTTTTGTATATGATTTGATTACGTGTTCTACTGTACGTACGTAGCATAACAGCGTCATTCTACAGCACTGTTCCACCTCTCTCTATTGCCTTATCGTTTAATCAGTCCGTGCTTTATCATAGTAAAATGTTGCTTGTTCATTAAACGAGTTCTAGCTATTGTCATATATTGACAGTTTTTATTACCTGGAACAAGTACGTCTTCACATCTTCAGCTTGTATTTTGAATGATGTTTCAGCTTTTGATTTTGATTTTTTCGTTTTTTTTTCCTCTTTCCAATCGGTAAGGTTTAACCTATTTTGTGCACCTGATGTGTATTCAGTAGAAGTCGTTGACTAACTCTTTGAATGTGAACGAACGATTATACAGCTGCTTATTACTGTGTGATGTTTAACACTAACAGTGCTATTTATTTATGGTTTGGATTATGGCGTATTTTATTTGTTAGTGCATCGATAAATTAAAGGACTATCGTACATTCAGATGGATTATTATTTTCATTAACAATGAATTTCTATTAATTTCTATTAACGTTTCTATCAAACGTTTGCATTATCGATATACTAATGCTAATGCTAATAATGTAGAGAGATACTCCATTGAGTTTGTTTGTTTTCAAGTAAACGGATCTTTTTGATTTGTTATATACATCAACTTACCCCATAAATTATGTTGCATTAATATTATTGTTAAGCAATAAAAATATTATCTTCATCACAACAAATTATCTAATTGTAGGCAAATATATCAATGTCAAAATTGTCGCAACGGATGATTAATGAATATTTAGTGCAATGAGGTGAGGTTGCTTGTTGACCTTTCTTACCTTACCATGCAGTCATATAGATAGTCGATAGTCTACACGATAACTATTAAACTCATGTTGAATTTCAACAGATTTATTTTGTCGATTGTTTTCTTTTTGTAGTTTTCTCGATTGTAGCGTCATTTAATCATCGTTATCATTTTTTTCACACGAAAAACCACTAAACATTACAATTGAATGTCATATTCATGGTAGCATTTATGCATTTATGGTTAGTTTTCTTATTTGATATGTTCTTTTTCATTCCATTGAATCATTAATTCCATAAAGAAATGCAATTCAATGCTAGAACTAGCAAAAATGAAACGCTTCTACACATACGATGAAAGTTTAGTTCGAATCATTTTTTTCGTTTTCTAGGAATTAATTTTTGTAAACAAGTAGAACCTTTAATATCACAACTTTTATTTCAGAATGTTCAGTGTCTTCAACACAACTGACCGACCATCCTCCGTTTACTAACGACATGGTTGTGTTAAGTCCATAGCATGTTAGATATAGGAAAGTTGAAAAGTTCCTATTCACCATACACACCACCTCTAATGTGTTCTAGAATTGTTTTTCAACCATTTTTTCATTATCTACGCACGTTCTTAATATAGGTACGACATGAATTGATATCAATTTTTTAACAAAATATTGCCATAGTTATTATTCCAACATTTTCATTATTCTAATAGAGCACTTCCTCTATTTATATCCGTTGTTCATCAAATTGAATACTTGATACCTTTATGACGTCAATTAGTCTTGGATACTAAGTATTCGTAGTATTTCCATTTCTCGCCGTAAAATTGTCACGGTAATCAATGAACACGCATGGTAAGATCACTTAAGAGTTATCTTGAGGTAACATTTACATATCTTTTCATTTATTTGTCATCAACATCAACACTCATTTTTCACGGTTAATAAAGTGTTGCAAACAAATCCAAGAATTTCTAGTTCCTCTTTTATTACGGCACATCATCACCACATTTTACAATTCAGTATCGCGACTTCAATTTCTTTCCTAATTATCGAGCCTTGTTTGGAAAACATTCGTATTTTTTCTTGTAATCTCACGTCATGTCGTTTCTATCTGAATTTTATATACTTAACCAAAATATAACCACGCGTATGATTTCTCTAACAGTTGAATCATTATCTGTTTGTGCTACCGTCCTTTAAATCTACTCGTCATTATTGATGACTTTGATCTTTGCTGATACGTTTAAATTTTCATGCATTTTCAGATATTTGAAATTCTAAAGTGCATAAACACAACGTTCTGCGTCACACCAGATAGTCAACATCGTCTTTTAATAAATTATTCTATTCACATCACTATCGGTAATTCAATAAGTACCAGAGGTACCGTAGATCTCATTTGTTTTATTGATTTTTCCCTACAGTGTCGACAATGTTCGCGTTAGCAGTGTATTGCATAGCCTTTCTATTCGCTATTCCTTTTTCGTCCAGTAATATCCCATGTTCGTATTACTTGTTTTGTAATATATGCTTTCAGTGTTTGTGTTTAGATGAGAAAGTGATGCAAACAGGTTCGCAAACCACAGGTTCACTCTTCGTAGATTTCACCTCAACTACATTTGGTGCCATACCATCCATGACTTCTGTTGGAACATTTTCAAATGTTAGTTAAGTTTCCCATCGTTTAAACACTTGATCTTGGCATATGATGTGTATGCAATTAGGAATTATTGACCGTTGACAATGTTTACCATTCTTGCTTCTAGTTTTTGTAGACTTCTCAATTGTTTACCTCAACTTTAAAGAGTAGCAGTATTTGTCGAGCAGCATCCAAGAGCTTTCAAGCCAAATCAACGGAGAAGTTGCTAGTTGGTGAATACGTTGCATCATCTCTACAACACCCGACACCAATCTTTGATGCGGTTCCATCAACCTGCTCTCCTCCTCGAACATCACCAACGTTCGATTTGCTTAAGCCTGGGATGAAAGGTGTGCAACGCTTTTTTTTTCAAAACTTCTTGAAGCTTGATGTGGCTATTCCAATTTTTGGACTTGTTGATCGATATTGCGGTGATAATGATCTTATTAGAGGTCTCATAATTGGGGCTCGAGACTCCCGATCCTTATTACCATTATTTTGGTTTTATTCATCATATTATGTGCTTCTACGTAATACTATTTAAATGAAAAGAATATTTTTTAGCAGTTCTTACAGCAACATTGTCTTGAATGAGTTTTAATGCGTTTACCTAAATGAAAAATCAATAACTTCAATTGGGTGTAGTAGACGGCAGTGGTTTTGTAATATTAGTTCCAATATTAGCAGTGATTGAGTCGGAGATCCCTTCACTACGTTTAAAAATAAAATTCACCTATGCTTGCTGTGGTCAAATGTTGTTCGTATGTGCTTTGATTATATATTGCCATACAAGGCAATTGTCTTACATTCAGCATCATTAGGTCTAATCCAGCATTCATTTTTCGTTGAGCACGTATTTTCATTCACTTTTATTGTCATCTAGTCTGTTGCAAAATGTTTTGAGTAGAATCATTCGTCCAGTTGCTGACAACCTATCTTAAAATACGCATGGCAACGGTTTTCTGCCTACTTTATATTCATAATGTAGTCATTTAATACTGTTTGATTTTTTGAGGCACTGTTTGCATAGACATAATGTTTTTGTTTTATGTCAATTCAATTCAAAGAAGTTTATTAGTGAAAAGCAAATAAATTGTGTTTCTGAAATATTGTAATAATACACAATCTCTTCTAAAATATGGCAAACAAAATGTTGTTGCTAGTTGAGCTCGATGTTCTCTGATCAAATTATTTGTTCTGCTGTTTATCAATAGAATTGATCATTGTAACTCTCGTTTTGCTGTCATGAGTCATCAAAAAATATCCTTTTCAAAGAGGGATGCTTAGGTCAAGCAACAAATAATTTTTTTTCAAGTTTGAAACGTTTATTACACAATGTTAGTTGAGTTTGGTGTATTACTGGTCTGAAAAGTCGCTTATTATTGATTGCAACACACATAGGTTTTGTAGCAATTTATTTGCTCATCAGTACTTACTCTTAGAATAGGGCTGTCGGTATCGGCTACATATTGAATTGAATGAATTTCGCTAAGTCCTGAATAATTACCAGAAATTACGAGTAGGTATAACACGGTTTTTTCAAAGAACCATTGAAAATGTCTTATTAATTAATGTTTTTGTCCATTGCAAACCATAGAGACGATTTCTTGAGCAAGAAGCACACAATTCTGTTCACTAGATTTCCATATTGATATAGTCAAGGTAAATTGTGTGTGTAAACATGAATCACTTTTTTAGTAGAAACGTTTCATGTGGGAGATTACCTTGAAAATTCTTCCTACGTTTTCTTTGTCATCTACAATTCAAAAAGTCTATAATGAACTACAAATCGAATGGTTTCCATCACATAAGTTCGCACGTAGCCTTTATGACGATAATTGCTTATATTGACATATATCATTTGGAAATTGCGGTGTTAAACACGCCTAAATTTCTCTCTGTCATTGCTTAGCCCTAAGGTCTAGAGTCAAATATCGATCTGCTTTGGACGTAGTAAGGTTTCTCTTGATTCTTGTTTAACTTTATTTCCTCTACACTTAGATTCTGGTGTTATTTCTTAGACCAGCAAGGTAAAGCTTCATGAACTAAGCAAAACGTGAAATTGGTTTTGGCTGTTTCTTTCGCAATCGCTACCTTCGCACTGCAAAAACCATGAACAGTTATTGTTAGCATGTAATGGATAGATATGATGATAACATCAACGTTTGAATTTCTGTTCTATGGAATTTATAGAATCTCAAGTAATTTCTGTCATATTGTAATATGTTTTTGATACTAGTCCTTAATGCAATTGGCTTACGTGAAATAGTTTTTATGAAGTCATTAATGTAATATCTTGTTTCAGTTTTTTCTTCAAATATTATTCCACTTTATATACTATTCATCTTTGAATGCTAAACTGTCAATTTTTTCGCCATATTTTCGTAGGTGTGTCAATTTCGTTGCTGGTGTTTATAGTAAAATTTTGAGATGTTCCTGCATGGCTAAAGTCTCTTCGCCTTCATAAATACACTTCCATGTTCGCTGAATTGACTTATGAGCAGATGATGGCTCTTAATGAGGCCGAACTCGAACGTAGAAATGTAACAAAGGGAGCGCGTACGAAGATCCTGCAGTCGATACAAAAGCTGAGTAGCCGTGCTACTGATTTGCGAGAAATGCATGAGGTCAAGTTCTGCTCATGATTGAGCAATTTGAGGCGTTTCCTTAATGTTTCAATATGGAACGCAAAACTGTAGAAGTATTGGAATAGCCACCATATTTCAGAGGTTGTCTTTATCCAATCCACAACGTTGCTTGCGTTGTGCGATTGCAACATTGCGCCAAATTATTACTACGCCTATAATTCCGTACACACCATCACCTGGTGAGAGTTCCGATTCTATCAATGGTTTTGTCGCGATATCTAGTGTGAATGACCAGGTTAATCTTCACAATTTTACCAATTTAGTCGTAGTAGTAAAGCCATATAATTTGAAAATTATTTAGAATTTGCCTGGTTTGATCTTCAATTTACTGGACGAGGTTCAAAGAGCTGTTTTTGTTCCTGGAAAACAACCAATAGATATTGAATACGAATATCTTTTGATGCTTTTCACCATTTTTGATAGGCTGTGCGTTAACGAGGTTTGCGATCAAAAATGATGCCGCAGATATAATGTATGGATATGATATAACATGGTATTCCAGGCTTTTACGCACATGCAGAGACAGCGCGTTCATCAATGGAAGCGTCTGGCGAGGAAGGCTATTCGACCAGTAGATGTTCGCCGTCGTCGAGTTGGCCTTCCTCATTCAGGAAAATGTGAGAACTGCCATTACAAGGTAAGAAAACAAGATATACGTTTGATTTGTTGTTTTATTTTATATGTTTTTCTAATAACTTTTTAAGGACTTTGTTTGTCGTGAAAATAAGAAAATGGGTTCCAAGTCAAATGGTGCATCATTAGATAAGAAGTTAAGTAATCAAACTCAACAGTATCAGATGGTTGGTGTTTTTGACTATTCAGTATGAACTGTGTGTTGTGTGCGAGATTCAACCGTGATGTGAAAATTCTTAATATTATGATGAGTGATGATCATTAATATTTTGTCGTGATGTAGCTTATTCATATCGCATCTTCAAATCATCACAGTTTTCAATAGTTTGTAGCTTAAATAATAAACCTGTGTAAAATTTTCTGTGTTAATCTATAACACCTTATTTAAAATCAACACAGCTTCAACACCAACTTTAAACTTTAAGACTTAACACCTCATCCTTAATTACCAGTGCAGTTTGTAACGGTGTTGGTGGTAGTCTCTCAATATTTTAACTATTTTCAAAAGAAGATTTTCACCAATATTTGAGGCTCATTCTGCGTTCAACAAACACCTCCCTCTATCAAATCGTGATTGGTCTCAATTTGCACGAAATTCACTGTCAGCTTCTTCACCATCCGCTATACAACATCATCGAAAGCAGCATTTTAATTCTGGACAGTGGAATCCTTCTTTCTATACAGATTGTAATAACATTCTGAGAACTCGCTCTCGCCAAATGGTAAGTGATTTGTAGTAATATTGTTAACTTGTTAAAAAATAGATGGTGTTGTTTATCAAACTTTACCTGTGTTGAGTGCGTATGCGAAAAACGTCTATACAAAGGTTGCTGAAAAAAATCTTGTTGTGGTGAAGTTCATCAGATTATATTGATATGTGGCAAGACCAGTACTGGCGTGATCTCTAGAAAATTCAAATTTTTAATAAATTTTATTCTACGTCATGACAAGATTGTGTTCCAGACCTCATTGAGTGCACAAGTCTTCACCCAAAATTTGCCGCAGTATCGTTCCCAGCGACATTTTGAGGCAAGTGAGTCAACTGACGCTGTGCCGTTGCTGTCCGTATCATCTCACACTTATGAAGGGTCGAGTCGTTGGCCTCGGGCAATATATGGGAATAACGAATTGTTAATTGATGAAAATATCGCACGCGAAAAATTCAATTCAAATCCGGTGAGTATATTGTATCTTAATGGTTGCGCTTACACAAGTTGCTGATTGCAAGTGTATGTTTTTTTATCATCTACAATAGACGCGTAAAATTAAATGGATTGTAGTAATATATTGCTCAAATGTGATTTTAATGTAAAAGAAAACAATGAAACATTTTATTTAAGCTCGACCACTCGATTGGTCTGTGGGAATCCTTGGCCTTTCCGTGCTCAACACTCGAGCATGGCAGTGGCGATTTGACTTCCGGATATTGTAGCTCTACTAGCGAACACTCTTCAGGAGCAGGTTCACCGCGAACTAGTGGTCCCGGTCAGACACTCTATGATCGTGTTTGTCGCGACATGGCTGTTTTACAGCTAAGCATTTGAATTCCTAAGCATTGTTTTTTTCGGTAATGTCCTTAATATATATGTTTAAAAATATTTTGGTTTTACACTGCATAGTTAGTAGACACATATTCACAGATATTTGTGTAAAATTTTTGTCATACTCTTATTTGGATTCGTTGCATACCTTTTCTACATCTGCTAATTGCTCTTTCAAAGCACACTGCTTTTTCATTCTAAATTGCGTCTTAAGAAACATATCGTCCTAGTCTATTTTTATCCTCCATTACTTTATCGTTGCTCTCAGGACGTTAGTAGCCTTGCTGTTCTATCTTTCAGCTAAATTTCATTTGTTATGGTTTTTTTTTCGTTAGTTTTCTCATGTTTGTGTTTAATTAATTTAATGAGACAAGTCGACGACTTTTTTCTCTGCTTTCAGTTTAAGAAATCATATCCAAAAGCATTTTATTCATATGAAGTGAGCTGATTATGGTTATAAGAATATTAGCTAAATCGTTACCTAGTTTTGCCGGTCAGTTTTTACCGCTTGTTCATTCTTTTCTAAAATCCGGGGCTAATGAGAATGCGCTCCTTGCTGTTCGGTCTAGATGTTCTGTGATCAAATTATCTACCCATAATGGGTCAAAAACTTTTGGTTTTGGTAGTGTTTCTATATATATGTTGAACTTTTCGTTAGACGTGCTCAAGAACCGACCATACTTGGCATAGAGCTCGCTTGTCGTTCATTACTATTATATACAGTTGTTAATATATCTCACTTGTGTATTTGTCTGTTAATTAGCCTTTCCTGTTGTGTTGCCTTTATTCACTGTGGTATTGTATTAGTTTTAGAGGGGTTCCATGTTGCAAATTCTAAGTGAAAGTTCTTTCTATTTGATTATATAGGATTTTACATCTTATGGAGGATACGTTTCATAACGCTTCTTCAGTGAGATTGTTATGATGAATAAGTGAATCAAAATTTGCACCTTCTATCTCATCGTTTTTCTCTATCGTCATGATCCTCCACCAGAGATCATTCCCCGTAGCATATCCATTGAGCTTTTTACACCAACCACGCTCATAAGAGAAAGAGAGAGCTATTACTCCTTTCTTTACTGCATCGCCCTTCTCACAATGCCATTATATATTTAGTGTGTACTGTTTTTTTCATATTTACTTTTTTTGTAGACGCTGATTTCGTATACAATACATGACCGCTTACATAAGTAGTTAATTTGGTAAACATTTGAGATATTGAGTATGGAGTGCCTTTGTATTTTTCCATTTCTGTGTTCATCAGAATAAACTAATTTTTGGGCGAATAGTTTTTCTTTTCATGGTTATCGTTACAAATCACAAAGATAAAATTGAATGTTAAATTGCAGAGTAAAAAAGTCTCTAATTATATGGAATTATTGTGATTAGTGGAGATTACACGATTGTTAATTACATCTGTGTTGTCTTTAGTGGATCTTTGAGATTGATAGAATCTGATTTACTTCATTAACAGATTGAGTTAGCATTTCTTAGAATGAATTGTTTCTAAAATCACGTTCCCATATACAAAGACCATGGTCATAATAGAGGATAACATAAGATAAGATAATTGTTGGTGTTGATCTCCTTGTGGCGAGAAGCGCCAACGCATTTGTGTTCAACGTGATATCGTGGAGGTGGTTGAATGCGTGCCTGGTCTATACAATGACTGGGATTGACCACTCTTCACCAAGTCAGTGACAGTTATCTTACCCAGACTCCTCTGGTACCAATTTATGGCGGGCTTGGTAGGCCTGGGGGGCGGCCACGAACTGAATCGGCCGGCGTGTCACTGCGGCACCTCCACCACTGAGCCACTGCACACCCTAAATGGAGGATAGAAATTCAAAATGCTCCATTAATATTGCTCTAAGTAGCCTTTTTTATATTTAGATATTCAAATAGGTTGAGTAGTATATTTTCCTTAGGATCCATATACAGTTGTAAAAAAGACGCTTCTAAAAAAATGTAATAATAATAAAACGCTTTTAAAGGCAGATTTTTATTTCATTATTCACGCTTTATATCACGACCATTAAATGTATTAACGCAAAGTGAGTCAACATAAATCATAATTGTTGGTGCGCTAATTTTTAGCTATACAGGCCTCTTACGAGAAGCGCGTGGCACAGTGGTGGAGATGCCATTTAGATACGCAGGTCCAGATTAAGTTTGCGGCTACTCTTAGGCTCACTTAGCTCACTATCCCTTCGGGGTCAGTGAATTGGTCAACTCAAGTCAATACATGGACCAGGCTTCATAGTATTCAACCACTTCCACCACGTATAACACAAATACATAGGCGCATCCCGCAACATGGATTAGTCAACTCCACAGCTTGTTTTATTATCGCTTTCTTCATAGCCAAGTCGATTCGTGGTGTCTTCGAATTATTTTTGTTCCGCACTGCTCAAATTGCTTGATTGTGGTCATGTGTGAAAGAGCTTCTCTACTGAAATGTAATCCTTCAATTGTAGATGTAGAACAGTAGTAGATCAGGAACTAGTACAGTTAGACTAGCCTAGCCTATTTATAAGCTTGTAGTATTGGAATTATTCAATTTCTTGAATAAGTTTAAAATGGGAATAACACGAGTGTAATTCAGTCTCATTTAATTTTTTTTCAATGAGAAACTTGCATTTGAGCTATCAATGTTTTAGGGAGTTTGAATAGCTAGGTGTATGTGCAATAGTTGATTATTTCCATAGTT
The DNA here is from genome assembly GCA_000816705.1 of Dictyocaulus viviparus. NCBI lineage: Eukaryota > Metazoa > Nematoda > Chromadorea > Rhabditida > Metastrongylidae > Dictyocaulus > Dictyocaulus viviparus. The sequence continues at coordinate 274,411 of KN716267.1, read as the reverse complement.
GAAATGATAGAGGTCCTTGATGGAACGAATCCATTTCCAAATTTGAACTATTGAGGCTCAGACGAAGGCATACCGTCGAGACGTTAGCCCTTATTCAATAAACATTATATACCAACCTCGTGTTGTGGCTGATTAGAATTTAAAAACTGAAAAAATAAAATAAATGAAAAGGAAAAATAATGTTGGATAAAAAAAGTTATGATTTGGTTAGGAGAAGTGAAGGCTCAGCAACTCAGGCTTATTCAGAGCAATGTTACTGCAGTCTTATGATTGTGTATATCATACCGTAATGGATTGTTTTATTTATGCTGAAAACATAGGTAATGATCCTAGTTTGAAGGAATATCGATTTACAAATGGAGTGTCACTATGTAGATTCTTCATGAGGCAAGCTTTTATGCATTGAGATTACATAGGCATTCATTCCAACATATGCATGGGTATTCTTATAAGCAGAAAAAAATCTTTTTCAATAAAAATTATGGAAATGACTTTTTCTAATCCTAATTTTAGATAAAATTCAAGTAGTTGGTTCCTTATATAAAATCGAATTTATCACCATTATCAAACCTCTATGAAAACACTGTTGGATGAAAAACGAATACAGCGGTGTTGAACCATGTACGAAGGAGACCAATACCATCAAAGAAGTCGTGAAAGAAAATAATTATTCAAAGGAGTGCTTGAGGACATGCGTTAGGGTGAGACGAATCACCTATACCCTGTGAGTTTTTCCATATCATAAATTGGTAAAAGAACCAGAAAAAGCTTGAAACACATAAGAATTAACAAAAATAAGAAAAGTTAGCCAAGCTTTTGATAAATCGGAATAAGCTCTGGCGTTGATCAATTCAAAGTCATTGCTACATATCTTATTCAAATTTTTCCAATAGCAATTATCTGTGGAATCGGAAAAGTGCTGTCGGATTTATTGCTCTCTGTAATGCATTCTTAATGCTTTTATATGTTTCTCATGCCGCTTGCTTCCAAATAAACTAAGATTTTTGGACAATCCCAGTCATGTATATACAGGGTTGCGCACGTACCATTGTGTAAATTCATTAAAACACTCAAGTCCCCGCCCCTGTCTGTTCGAGCAGTTACGGTAACCGCCTCCATACTCCTCACTCATAACCTCTAACGCAATCTCATTACACCCTTCGCTTACGAACAATAGTTGTCTTCTTATGATATAATTCGTTTCATGTAATTGTTCATAGTAATTTTAATCTTATGATTCATAATATATTGCTATTATTAATGTTGAAGTGAGTTTGAGTTCTATCGTATTCGCAACTACAATGTCCACCCATACTTCCGGTTGTATTTCTTTGTGTTCGGTGGGATGGATTATCCCAAAGATCTTAACCCCAAGATGGGTGAGGTACCACAAACGTGGATAAATATACCTTTTTAAATATAGAAAAAGAGCATAAACTATAAGAATGATATAGAATCATATTGATGTCAATACCAAGCGGAAAGTGTAGGTAAGAGTCAAGGAATCTTCTCCTGAAAGGAAGTGGAGAGAGAGTGAGGCATGGATGAAAAGATGTGGTTGGTCGAGGAAGAAGAATATGTCAAAAGGAAAGGCTAGAAAGCATTACAACCTTTCTCCAATAAGAGTGGCATAATAAGTGATAAGGCGTGTCACCGCTGTCGTAAGAGCGGTGGTTCATTAAAGAATGGCAAGGAAAGCAGCAGGTATTTGCTACACCGATGATACAAACTCGAAGACCTTGTAAAGTACGCTCAACCAGCAGGTCGTACAGTAATCATTCTGAAGATACCTTGTCATATGGCGCGTAAGTAGTTTATGTAGTCTGAGTTCACCACCTCGAAGGGAGTTAACATTTATTTCTCTGATGTCAGGCAAAGGCAGTGCCACTTTTCATGCTTTCTATTGCAATCTGAGCTTCAGATGGAAGAATTCGTTCTGCTTTTTCTTCGGAGAATATTTGGAGCGTCCACCAATAAAATCGTAAGACGGAAAAGAATGGAGTATGAAGTAAAATTCCTCTATCATTTCCATGTAATAGCTGGTGTGTCCTGCCTTCCGTTAACGGCAAACAAAGCTATAGAAGAACATGGTGATTACAAATATCCCGCCGACACTTCTTCATACTACTTTAATTCTAAACTGTTTCTCATAACCTTTCTTCGCGTAAAAAATCTGTTGTAGATCTGGCATGAACATCTAGGAGAGAAAAGCTAAAAGACTGGACGGTACATTTAACATCTTGAAGTTTCCTGTACCTTTCTATATAATCAGCTACGATAAGCGCCTCCTCCATGCTTTTCACTCGTAACCGGTAAAACAAGCACGTTTCATCATTTGTATTTGACCAGTTGATGTAGCTTAATTTTTATAATCGCATACATATG
>KN716267.1:207820-245148 GCA_000816705.1 Dictyocaulus viviparus | reverse complement strand
GTTAAAATATGTCACAAAAAGTTACTTAGTATGATTTACGATAACTTAGGTTCCCTTCCATTAGTGCAATAAATACGATACAAATAGCTTGCTACAAATATACCTTGCTAAGTTGAAAGAGCAAACATAAAAACGTAACCATTTATCGTATTTATTCGTATTTAACCTAATATAGTACAAAGCTTGTAATACCTTCATAAAGCGCAGCAACCGTTTGCAATCCACTAGTGCTTGTAAGTGTAGATGATGGACCCAGTAAGTGGTTGTGTAACATCATAACTAAATAACATTTCTGATACATTAAGAAGTAAGAATAAACCAAATTTACTGAACTTAAATACGCACAATACAACACACTAAATAAACAATGTCATCAATAATTAACTGCCGACTATACACAAAGAAAAATGTTTGGAACTAAATAACCAGGGAAACGAGTCCAAAAGCGCAAGTTCAACCAATGATTTTCTAAGATCTAATAGCTAAATACGTCAGGTAGTACCCTGTTTGAAACCCATACATGGAACTCACTTGACAACTCTTTCTTGATACGACGTCATTCCGCATCTTAGAAAAGTGCCACTCTACAAAGATAGAATTGATCCATTTGTCTTAAGCTCTTCGTACAAACATCGAATTTAAAGACAACCGTGAGTTGCGGCAGTTGCCCCGCGACTATTACGCGTATATCAACGGTCTGCAATGGAGCATTGCTTACGTGTATGTCTTAGTTTTCCTCGTACAGATGACTTCCAAGGAGACAGTCATTCCCGATTATGTATGTTCGTAAATAATACGCTTTGAAAAAATAGTAATTTCTGTAGCTATGAATTGTGACAATATATCTTTGAATAATCATTTGTTGCTTTTATTTTTGCTACATACTATCCCTGATATAATTTATTATTTTCTAGTAAATGTCTGGACGCATATTAATACTATGTGTAAATTCTTAGTGGATTATGATTCTGCACATTTATTAAATTACTCTTGGTCACAAAAGAGATCTTATAATATACAAAGAACTGTTGCTCATTTGTTAGTTTTGATAGCAACAAATACAGCTTCATCTTAACTCTTATTTTTAATAATTACGATATCCTATCTTTACAAATTTCTGCAAGTTGATTCCTATTGATCAAAAGAATTGTGGAAAATCAGCAAGAAAGTGATATTACAAAGGTGCGTAATTAGGCGTAGTACGTACATCTAAATACAAATAAATATCAGTTATAAAGAAAAGAGGTATTTTGAGGAAAACTTAAAAAACAATGCTAAACTCGCCAAAAAGTTAGCATACCAACTGGTAATCAGTTATCAATAATTTGCAACATTTCGAAACATTAGGCAATCAGAATCATTGGATCAATCAAAATCCTCGGATCAGAAATTCACCGACAACGCATAAGGAGATAACCTTGATACAACTTAAAAGAGAACAGAAATTATCTGTTGGGGTTGTAGATCTTCTTTTTGACACGAGTAATACGCCACGCATTTGCATCTGCATACTTGTCGAAGAGAGGGTCGATCTTCTGGTTCTTCTTGAATGTTGATAACTTTGTAGAGTCACCCATCTTGAAAAATGACGGCGCAAACTCCACCAACCATCGAGGATCGATAGCAGTTACCTGTAGCATACATTATTCAAATGATCAAAAATACAGCAAAAACTAAGGAATAAAAACGTACTCTAAAATACGAAAAAAAGAATTATAGTGTGGATACTATAGATATAAGTGAGTATTGTAACAAAATGAGCAAGAGTATATTAGATATATGGCTGTGCGTGACGCAATGGATATATGAATTCCACAGAATGAGATCACAGCTCGATTCTCACATTTAAGCGACGAGATCTTCCAAACAATTATGAGTAAATTGGTGTGACGACTATCTATCTGGGGTATGAGTAACACTGACCTGATGGAGGATGGTTGATATATGTGGTTGTACGTACCATACTTGTATTTAACCACCATGAAATTTTATGAAACGGAAGTCTTTTCAAGTCTTACTGTTATGCTCCGCTACATATTTAGTATTTAATTCGATAACAAACTTATTTCTATGATGAATTTATAGAGGCGCAAAATTTGCAACACGGGGCAAACATGATAAAATTATGAAAAACAACTGATGTCGATCAATTTCTGTGGGAAGTACCAAGCATTTGTATTCATCAATGGAATTCAAATAGTGGAAGTGAATGAGCGCGTATTTCATCATCACTCTAGTGTCCTCTAATTACCGACTTTTCTAGAATTATGGTCCCCTATTTTCGCACACGGCCTCGAATATGGAGCTAGAAAAGTAAGGCAATCATAAAATCTGTCAAGACCTCGTGCTAAACTAGAATGTTCAACTATGTTGGACCAGGAGACAATTTGTGCGTAGAATTAATACACGCTCAGCAGAATCAGTGAAGATGCCTTCGATGCAGATAAACAAGACTGTATAAAACGGCTTGATTATCTTGAAGAAGATCACCTAAAACATTTTTAACTGAAGAATCTCCTTCGGCGCAAGTGATGACATAGGCATAGCTATTTTGGCACTCCAAACCTATAGCATACATTCCGTCGTGTACATCACCTACTTCGAAAAAATGAACTGGATAGTGTATTACAAGTACCGTAGCCGCCGCACCAGAAATCATCGCATACCATGCCCAAAAAATTGGAACTTAGTAGGAATGAAGTCAAAATATGTAAATGGCCTGGCTAATTGAACGCCCAGGCTGACCTTGAGTAGAACGAAATGATAAAAAACACCTCAGTTTGCAAATACTAACACGGCAAGTAATATTATTTTAGTACTGAAATAATCGATTAATTGTTCTATGCGCATATCTTCTGGTATGAATAGGTCAAAACAAAGTACGTAACACAAGTAGGTAAGTATTATTATTTTCTTTAAACTTTACATACTACATGATTTAGTCTAAAAGTGAAACCTATAAAACAGTAGGAGCAAACACAAAGACATATGCGCATTTCTAACATATCTAAGAGCATTGACAAAGTTTTACGAGCACACTTATTTCTGCCTCTAATTCATTCAACGTACCTAAATGTGGAGCAACCAAGGAAGCAGACTAGCATCAAGAAACGTGCAGAAAATGCATAATTGTCACAAATCTAATCAAAAATAATGAAAAAAAAAACAAATGATTAAAAAAAATTGTTGTGGTTAGTTTGAGTCATCCAATAATTAAGCAGAAATTCCTTGACAAATCGATAATGCTAACGTTACGAGGATCATTAGAGATTTACATCTAGATCACATTTACTTTAATTAACTAATCGTTGTTAAGCACAAGTTTTTAGTCTGGTGTCCCAAAAGTTTCACTGACATCTAGTAACTTCACATCAGAAATCGCTAGTCGTTCTAAAATTCATAGTTAATAGTCACTGATTAATAAAAATACCATTGATTTTCATATCACCAAAAATGAACAGCTTATAATTCGATTAAACATCATAGTGCATATGCACTAGCGTGAGCACGAACAATTTTTCTGAAAATTAGGTCACCTAAATATTATTCTTGAAAAAATTACACAGGGGTCTAAAATTGTCTACCGATGTTTGTAAGACATCCAAGCTTCAAAATACATCTCAGTTATTATTTTAGATAGCACGAAGATTTGACGAATTATGGAAACTATACGATATGATAGAATTCGAAGTAAAAATGAAACACCACTGGCCATGGATTATACTTGTTTTAACTGATATCTATAGAGAATATGTATTCCGTTCATTTACTTGCGAAGTATTGTTTACCATGTCCTATAATGATATTAAGTAACTGTCACTAAAATTTTTATGTTTTTAGCCGTAGGAGCGATTACTTAGATACCGTACCACTTTCCAGTATTTCGATATCAAGAAAAAACTAAATTACCTTAGTGCATTGAGAAAATTAGAACTACGTCAAAAAAACTGAAACAGATCTCAACAAATATGATAAAACGTTCCGATAAGTGGCGAACGCGTTGATGGCATACAACAAATAATAGTATATGAAATTTTATTAGTGTCTTACCTCTCGCATATATTCTTTCGTAGTCATAACAAGCTCGTGATATACAACCCATTCAGGCTGATTTTGGAATAGTGCTGAGGATGGATGAATGAACACATTTTGACCATCAACAAGTGTTCGATAACCCTCCTAGAACAATACTTTAAGAAATAGAACCACATATATGAAAGAAGACGCTTACCTGTGGATCACGCTTTGCTGCATTCTTGAAAAATCCAGAGCAAATTGCTTTTTGAATTCGTTGAACATCTCTTCCACAACTGACCAGATCTAGTTTGTGACGATCCATGATTCCCAATAATTGCTTGCGAATATCCTTAATAGTTAATAGAGCCATTATAACAAACCTAACCGTGAAATTTTTACGTAAAAGATAAGTTGTCAGTTTTGGTAATTTTACAGTTACAAGAAAAATCCGAGATTTAATGCAGAACATTTGAAGAAAAACACCAGAATTTGCATTAAATACCTGTGCACGTTTTAATGTCCTTATCTGTACATAGTTCTCAAAGCACCAAGGCTGACTGAAGTGGTGATGTTTCCATGAATTATACACCGCCAGTAACGTCATATGGTCACCTTCAGGTTGATGAAATTTAGCTTTTTTTTGATCCGCTTGTTCTTGCTTCTCCTAAAAAAGAATTTCGAAAAATACCCAAATAACTTACATTCTACGTAACTTATATACCTTTGGTCTGTAGAAGACATTTTGCACCGAAAGCATAGAAACGATCGTGAGAACTTCTTCAGAACATCCCAATTCAACTGACATAATGAGTAACTTCGCTAATGACGGCTCCAATGGGAACTCAGCCATCTAGAATGCCAACCAATTTTATTATAAAACTTCAAGATACCTCAATATGACAATTTCCCGTATCCTATCTTTGTTAACATCTAATAAAATCTTACGCGGCGACCAAGTTTGGTTAAAAGCCCATCACCATCCAAAGCAGATAACGTATGCAATTGATGAAGTGCCGTGATCATTGAATCAAGCGGAGGAGCATCCATAAAATCGAAATCAATTAGATTGTTGATACCCATAGCCTTTAACTGGAGGAGTGTTGCAGCCAGATTTGTACGTTGAATTTCAGGAACAGGAGTGGGTAACATTTCGTCTCTATAAAACATATATTTATATATGAATTAAATATACATATATATGAAGCAAGCATACACATACAATATAAATATCTATATATAAAATATATATATATATACAAATATATATATATAATGTAAAATAAATACTCTAAATGTAAACAATATAATTAAAACATATATAATATGTACAGTTTTTTGATATTCGATTTGTAAATAATCCAAAAAGACAGTATTAGCCTACCTATAAGCTCTTTCCGTATAAAGACGATAGCACTTGCCAGGACCAGTTCTACCAGCACGTCCCGCGCGTTGTTTCGCAGCAGCTTGACTTATGGGTGTTACAACCTGAGGATTTGCACTAACATGGAGCATGTAACTGATTACACAACGAGTAGATAATACTAATATTTTTAGAATATTCGATGTATCACTTTCAATTTCGAATATTACAAGCCTGATTCATGAAAAAACACATCGACTATTCACCAGACAAACGTAAAGGGTAATTGTCATACATATGAATGAGAAGAACCCGTTCATAATCATGCTCAAAAATTACCAGTGAGTCCATTCCACTTTTGGAATTGTAAATCTTTTGTTTTACGAAACCAGGGTCAACAACGTAGTATATACCATCAATCGTCAATGAAGTTTCAGCAATATTAGTGGCAATGACAACCTAAAAATTATTACTGATTGCCGAAATAAAAATTTTATGCCAATTATTAATAATTTTCATTTTCATTTCGAAAATGAATTAGAATTAGGCAAAGTACACAATGCTAAATTATTTCAAATGCCCGCACTAGTATTCATTTCGTATAACACATTGACTACATACTTTATAATTCTTAAAATAATTTTTCGAAATCATTTAGTATAACAGAAAACTTGCAGTTTCACTTTTCATACCAATACATTGATCATTTGGAACCCTAAACTACACAACCACTGTTACAACATAACACTTCAATTTAACAAATGATAGCCGATACCTTTCTCTTACCGGGTGGAGCTGGATCGAATATACGAGTCTGCATTTCAGAAGGCAAAGCTCCATAAACCGGTAGGATGATCAATTCAGGAACATCGGGTCCTAATGCTTTCATTCGTTCATATAACACTTCACATGATGTGTCAATTTCTTCCTTTAAAAAAACTAATAATTCTGAACAATCTTTCTTTTCAAAAAATATGAAAAGACGGAACATCATGACCACTACACTACTTTTGTCATCCAATCGACTTATGTTAACAAGCCATTCAAAGTGAAACCTCCAAAATTTTATACCTGTCCTGTTAAAAAAACAAGTATATCTCCAGGTGGCTCTGTTAGATGAATTTGCATGACAGTTATGTGCGCAGCATCCAAATAATCTGTTTCTGGCTCTCTTGTATATAATATTTCGACAGGAAATGTACGTCCAGGAATCGTAAAGATTGGAGCTTCGAAAAAATATTCTGAGAACTTCACGGCATCAAGAGTAGCACTAGAAAATTGTAACACACTTGGCAATGATAACCATGAAATCAACGGTTAGCAAAACATGTTCTAAAAAAGACTATTTGACATACCTAGTGATTATAAGTTTAAGATCACGTCGTTTTTTTGCTGCGGTTTTCAACAAACCAAACAAAACATCTGTGTTTATAGTTCTTTCATGAGCCTCATCTAACATTATCAGAGAATATGATGTAAGATCCGGATCAACCAAACACTCACGAAGAAGCATACCATCGGTCATGTACTTTATTATTGTATCTTGACTGTAATAACACGGAATAAACACGATTTGAAACCATCAGAAACAACATATCAGCAATATATTGATAGGATATGAAGTCTGACAAAAGGAAACTTGATTGAAATACCTTGTGCAATCTTCGAAACGAATGGTGTACCCAACTTCTTGTCCTAGTTTTGCGCCAAACTCCTCCGCAACACGTTTTGCGACTGACATGGCAGCTACACGCCTTGAACATAATCAAACGATGTATTTATTCATTGTGAGAAATCCAACTCTAGTGGTAAATTGATATATTACAATTAGGTCTCCTTATATTAATAGAGATACTATTGATGATGGGAATGCAGTGGTGCAGCGATGAAGTTGTCAAAATGACACACAGGCCCAAATCTGTTAGCGACTTTTCGTAGGCTACCAAGCCTGCCATACCTCGGCAGTCGGTAAATTGGTGCTACAGAAATCTGGGAAAGATAAAAAACGCTGATGGTGAAGAAAGGTCATCTTGATTCATCGTATCTCTCAGGCTTACACCCAACTACCTCTCCGATTAGACGTTAAACATGAATGCGTAGGTATATCCCACAACATAAATTGATCAAAGCCGAAGCTTGTCTTATATTATTGATGATGTAATTCAGTCGAAAATCATCCTAAATTTTCATTAAAAATAAGAAATAAACCTTGGTTGCGTGCAGCCTATTCGGCCTTTCCGAGCAAAACCAGCTTCTACCGCATATTGCGTCATTTGAGTTGTTTTACCAGATCCTGTTTCACCAATAACTACGAGTATTTGATTGTCTGTCATTGCCTGTAATTCTATAGCCTCACCTTCACTATAGTTAAAATGTATGCGAAAAAAATAAAATTCCAGCAGATTACTCGCTTACCTGGATTAGCGACTTTTTTAAAGCAAAAATGGGCAGGGATTCTCGCTGTTCCTTCATGCTCAAGTTGGTTCGCCTACCATATGTCGCCTTTCCTCCAGCTGTTACATATTTCATCCATTCTGGCATATCCTATACGATACAGATAAGATTGACGAAAAACCCAATCCTAACAACCTTTTACCTTGTCTCTTCTTAAAGATCCTCTAGAATCATCGGTGTCCAACTCTTTATCCTGCATTGGATCTAGGATTCTTGTACTCGTCGAACGTAATCCAGTACTTCTCTCAGCCTCTTTCTCCCGCTGAGATTGTATCTTTGCTTCTCGTCTTTCCTTTGCTAGTGCCCCCTAAACATTTTAGCGAAAATAGTAAGAACTTCTCATTTTTCCAAAAATACTCTTACCTGCATCAGTGCTGCTTGTGCCATACTTCCATCTGGATTTTTAACTACTTTCACTGGTTCGATTTCCTGGTTTCCTTTACCATAACCTCGGAGGAACTCGGGCTCTTCCTCAACTAGTTCGACTTCGTAATCCTCTCCATCGCTTTCTTCTACAAATATTTCACCGCCGTTTTGTTTCCAAAAAATTACAATTTGAAGTAGTTGACACAGCATTAATCTCGCTGAGATCCCTACATGGCAACTAACCGTCATCTCTTCGTAAAACGCCAGATTCTTCATCAAAATCAGGTCTATCAAGATTTGTAACAACTCCTGCGCCCACCATTTGTTGCCACTCCCATCTCTCAGGTGTAGACATGCGCACACGACTTTTTCCACTGCAAAAGACAAATAAACTGAGTTAAACGATTATAATAACAAATTTATTATTATTCCTAACCTTGCATTTGAATTAACTATACTTGAAGTGTTAGAGTTTTCAGGATTAGCCCAAGGAGCTTCTGGATTCCGCAAATCACTAACGCCAACTACGTCTGAAGTCAGCTGTGTTTCTTGCGGATTGAGATCTTCCCCGGTAGTTTGATCTACCTCTTTCATAGAGAGAGAAATTTTCCCTCCTTCGATTTTTAACACCTAAATTTCTTTCAATAACTAACCAGAAGAGATATCCAATAATATGGTAGAGTCAATAGAAACCCACGTGTAATACTTTAACCACACAGTTCACAACTAACCTTGACTTTAACATTTTGACCTCTACTAAGCACATCTGCGACGGCGTTAACCCGCTCATTTTTCAATTGAGATATATGACACAACCCTTGAGTTTGTTGACGTATATCTTCTAGCTGAATGAAGTTAAGATGTATATACAATAAATTAACATGTGATTTGAGCAAACACACCTGAATAAATGCCCCAAACGACTGGATGCTTACAACTTTACCGTTGTAAATGTGTCCAACTTCTGGAACATCCGGCAAGTTCCTGTAAATTCTGCCATATTCCCGATCCTTGTCATATTGTCTACCATCTCGACCTCTTCGGGATCGATCGCTCCTTTGCTCTGTTATGCTTCGTTTTCTTCCTTTATCACGATCTCTATCACAACTTGTCTTCCTGCGATTTAGCGACGTTGATCTATACTATGTTAGCATTTGTAGGATGAAAAGAATACATTACACAGAGTTGTGAAAAAACCATATCTTAGATATGAGAGCACCTAGAAGTTGCTGAATATCTTCTTCTCCTACGTTTGCTTCGGTTTCTAGAACTGTCTCTGCTTGAACTACGTGCATGACTTCTATGGCGCTTGCTGTCTTCTCTTTTCTTTTTTTTATGAGGAGAACTAGGTGACTTAGTGTTTTGTAATTCAAGTTCTTCCACAATTTCCTCTTTCTGAACCATGTTGATAAAAATCAATAAAACTAGTATACACTGTTGTGTCGAAAATCTCACTGCTTCCTTCCACTTCGGAACAAGATTTTGCAGTTCATCCATCATTTTATCAGTGTTCGTATTGGGCATTGCAAGTGCTGGAAGTCTTGCCTGGACGCAGAATATTAAATATAAGTAATAGCCAAAGACCATAAATAGCCTTACCTTGATTTCCTCTTTAGCATCAGAAATCAATGTGATTTTGTGTGAATCCGAGTTGTTTTTCTGAGATTTCTTATTCTTTTGTTTAGGTAACATGTGTTGAATAAGCCGAAGCAAATTTGCTGTTAGCGAATCATCAAACTAGATGTAACAATAACTATAAAACACAAAGCCATCACACTAATAAAGAGAAAGAGAAGCAACTACCTGATCTCCTAGTCCTTGTTCAGCAAGAGCCCTTTTAAATTTGTCGAAGGTTTTATTAATTGTTGCTAGATCAATAATGAACTCTGCAGCATCTTTATCTTTGATCCCAAAATGATTGTCTAGCTCAGAACAGACTTTAGAAATCAATGATAATCGCTCCAACTCATCCATTCAGCTTAAAATTCAATATATTATTTATTTAGATAAAAACAGACATTATTTAAAAACAAAAATAACATGGATACCACAACCACTATAATTCACATGACTTACGTATTATAGTGTTGAGTACGATTAGCGACAAAGTAAAAAAAGAAGTTTATCAAAAATCCTATAAACATTGAATGCAATTCCAAGTTAATATATGTAAGAAGAATTTAACTCTTTCCTTTTAAAAAATTTTACGTTTTTTTAAATCATTCTTACAGTCACAACAAATAAATGGTTATTGGACGTAGAATTTATCCAGGTAAAAACAAATAAAAAACCCGAGTTCTTCCCCAAAAATAGCTTATTCTTCATCAAACAAAGCATTACGACCAGCTCCACCACGTCGCGAATTTTGTGCTCTAATGACAATTTTTTGTGTAGCTCTATACTATTTCGAGGGAATTGAGCGCGTCATTGATGAAATTCCTCTGACGTTGTATCAAACTCAGAGGACATTGGAATCAGTCAGGAAAGACATATTTAGTATTACGTGATCTATTTTGTTAACGCACGTCTCACTAGGATGCGCCATCATTGGAATAAGAGCTTTCGAAATTCTGAATCACTAAAGATCATTTTGTTTGTCATGATGAACTCTTACTGCTGCCTACTCTATTCGGTCTAGTCAAACACGTGGTTCCCACTGTTACCTTTTTAGGCGTTCTTTTACGACCAATTTTAGCAATAAAATAACCATTAATCATCTTGTAAAATGCGTGGTGTTCTTTATAGAACTCCTTTAGATTCATATAAAATGATGCCATTTTCATTTTATTCCCATGCCTAAGCGTAAGCGAAGAATATTTTCTAAGTCGATGTCGGACCACCTCTTTTAAATCGACCAAATCGTAAACTCTGATTAAGGTTGTTAGTTATCTAGAAGAACACCTCTTTTACAACATACTTTGAAGAACAGTTGGTTTACGGTGTCATGAACTAGACTTGCTGACTAGTATGATCTGGCTTCGGGAAGATTTATTATATCGCACCTAGACTTTTTAACGGTCATTAAGAAGACCCAATATGTTATTCTGAAGTAGGTGTGATAGGGGGCGCAGTGGCTAAGTGGTGGAGGTGCCGCAGTGACACGCCTTCCCGAATCAGTTCGCAGCCGCCCCCCAGGCCTACCAAGCCTGCCATCCCTCCGGGGTCGGTAAGTTGGTACCAAAGAAATCTGGATAAGATAAAAACTGGCACTGACTTGGTGAAGATTGGTCAACTCAAGTCATTGTATAGACCAGGCACGCATTCAACCACCTTCACTATATCACGTTGAACACGAATGCGTTGGCGCATCCCACCACAAGGGATTGATCAACGCCGACAATTATCTTATCTTATCTAAGCACTTAAGTGTTTTGCGTAGTTTGTTACAGGTCTCGTCTGCACCTTAGTCTTTACAAGTTTGAGCCAATAACTGAGCCATCGTTTGCTGCCGTATCGGACTTTTCGGGGATCATTGGAATTATTATCATTTCTTTATAGTGTTTTGTTATTTGAATTCATGTCTGAGTTGCAGAGATATTCCATGGAGGCTACAATTTCACTGATGGACACTTTGCCGATTCAAATTAGACTGATGTTATTCATTCGAAGCAACTACTAACTATCTCTTGTGTACTTCCTACTCATTCAGTTACTGTGTTTTCGTGAGATCGACGTGTAGCGTGCAATCCGTATAACATGAAAAAATACACGTACGCATACATCTGTAGCTCTATGTATACATGAGGTACGGGCCCATCTAGCACAACAGAATCAGTGAAATCCGATGAATTTAAAAAATGCGGACAATTACAAAATTACATTTTTGTGTTTTATGTTTTGTTTTTTTTTGTTCTCTCCATGAATCTCAGAACGCAATGTTATATTCCTTAACAAAAAATTTTACTCATTTCATCGTATTTTACTAATTGGAAGATGCTTCATGTATTAGTCCTTCACGATCTGAAAAATATTAAGAATTTTCGGGATTTAGACTCTTTGCGACTGAATATCTTCTTTGGTTAAAAGCACTGAAGTGATCAAATAATTATTGTGGAGAACACATAGCTGTTATTTTAACAATAGGAGTGATTAGCAATACATGGCAATAAATGATTTAAATCCCGCTGCTTGCAACAGTTAGCCTGGTGCTTATTCATGAGTTCAACTTAGAATAAATTGCTTGCTAAAAGGTCTAATCTACATCGGAGTGATGTTCTTGTTAGCCCTGCCTTTGCCTAATGGATGAACGTCGCTTTATTGAAACATGAAGAAGAACTCTTTATAGCAACTTAGATTAAAAAGAAGGATTGCCACAGCTGATTGTTCTCAGTCTTGGTTTTAATCGTAATATGAATGAGCATTTACTGAACCTATCTCTTTCTGGAGAACTCATTTCCTACCTACTCGTCTTGATATTGTATAAAAAAAACTGAAGAGTGTTTTAATAAGAATGGTCCATGCAATGAATTAAGAAGACCCTTCTGTTGCCAAGTCAATACCGCTTACTATCCCAAATTATTTGGGCCAATTGTAGAGAATACTATCTTGCATAATCTCTACTTTATCACTCGAATTATACGAAAAGTAGACACATACCACATAAATATATTGATTGTTTTTCTCTTGATAGTCATGATATCGAGGCGAGTAATGAGCCACCGATGTGTGATGGAAGGCTTGGTTCGCCTGAGATATGAAGTTCGAACTCGCGTATGCCAAGCCTGCGTGTAACAATGACCTCTCCTACCGCTGTGTTGCGCAACTCTTATAACACTATAAAATTAGCAATTAATTGGAAGGGTGGTGTTATTCTATTTAGAATCGCACCCCACGACGACTATGAAAGCGTGGATGGCAGTGGGTCGTGCACCTGATTATAAGGATGAATTAAAGGCTAGATTTTTTTCTCGTTGAACGTATTGAAAGTAAGTTATTTTCTCTTTGTTCGTACTTGAAATCCTGCTCGACGCACATTGGCAACTTCAAATGATGTACGGTACGTCGTCGAAGAGACAAGATGAGGAATTGAGTTCATGAATTAGGTGATCGTAAATGAATTGCTCTACTACGTTCTTCAGGAAATTGCTTGCGATGTCTAATTCAGATGAGTCAGTAATATTTAGTTGTTTTTTCTCTGAGTTAATCCCATTGGTATGTTTGTGCTCAATGCAAACAGTGTTTATACTTTTTCAATGCGAGGAATAGTACATATTGATAAGTTATGGTTGGAATAGCTTTACTTCATGGCTGCTGCGAGAAAACACTTGTGATTTGTTTTTGCTGTTAATTATGTGAATAATAAATATGCAGTCAAATTTAGTGTTGTATAGTAAATAACGACTAATCAAGCATTCGTTGGCTCTGATGTTTAGCAGCCACTCACTAAATATTAAAATCTTTATTACTTAATGTTGAAGCGAGTTGTTAGCTGTGCTTGAAGCGATATGATTGATGTTACATTATTGGTTGTGCTGAACTTTCCGTGAATATTTCAGCAATGAAACAACTAGTATTAGAATTTTGGAGGATGACATTACTTCCTTATGTTTATCACCTTTCTGTTGGCTAGTATATCTTTTTTCTCACGTGGATTTGAACCTCCTTTTTATAAGTTTTAAAATATTGTTTGGTATTACTTAACGAAAAGCTTTAGATTTGAATAATATCTTATTTTTCGCATATGATATCAACGTCTTGAATGGGATTCATTTGTCTTATAAATCCTCATGCAAATGAAAACATCTTAGAATTCGCTTTGCTTTACTTTTAAGACTTTAAGCTCGTCTAAAACTCTAAATTCTCTTGCTTTATTCTTGCTTGTTGTATCGAAAATTTCTCCAAGAAATTAGCAAGTTCGGTAAGAACCTTGTATTCTAACAAAACTTCGTTGTTGTTGCGACTTTAAGATGTATATAACTTTGCTCTTGCTCTTACTTTCCTTAAACTTATGGAGCATTTTTGTTTTTGATTTATGAAGTATCCTATCCTATGGTGCATTCATTTCTTCATTTACACAACAAATTAGGGTGAATGTAACAACTCGGTCATTTTGTGACAACAGTTCGCTTTTCAACGTATTTCAGCTTCTGCTACAGCCTTTGCCCATATGCGTCCGTTTCTTTTATATGCTCCGCCCGCTTCAATAATCGCATCATTCGAGAGTCCCAGAGAGGAAAAGGGGTGGCTTGTTTGCCACAAAATCGATGAAATAGGCACTCGTCTGGCAAGCTGACTACTACTATGGCTGGAACTGCGGATGCTGCTGTAAGTAATTTACACAATATCATGGTTATGGTATTTCTCGGGCTTCTCTATGTATATCCTGAGTGTATCAGTCAATGATACGTTCATTATTTTAACAGCAAGCTAATTGCAGTGTTCTTTACCTGGACTAGTTACGTTTTTGACAGGCATATGATATCAATAAAAACTAATTTTAATTAGCGCAATTGGAACACAACGTTAAAGCAGGGTGTTGGTTAAGATGGATTCTTCTGGATCAGTTATGTAAAGGCATTGTAAATCTCATGTGACTCAGAAGCACTCTGTATAATGGATATTCGCTAATGTTTAGCCTCTTCATGCGTGGTGAAGAATTGTACCGAAGGCTTCATTTCGTTATAATATAAAGTCTCAAATGTGCAAGCAACTAGCTAAGATTACGTTCACAGTAAAAGACGTGCTTCTATTGAAAGTTTACGGCTGGAACCTATAGATCTAACGAAGATTCGTTATATTGAAAAGTAACAATAGTAACCAATAACTCTCAATACATTAAATTTACTCATTACCCAACTCCTCCAAATTGTGTTTCCCTAAAGAGTATTTTCGTACCAGTTGTTTTCAATCAATTATGCAGAAATCGATAGCGTTAGCAATAGTAAATATGTGAGGTTTTTTAATGGATTGCGGCTTAATTTGCATCTCTGACATGTTCTCTGGCTTCACTTCCAACGCATTGACTTTTTTCGTAAATATAGAATTGTGCCCTCAGATGCTACTCATTTTTGAGGTCTGTTTATGTTTATGTTTATCCTATATATTGTAGTAATTTAAAAATATAGTACTTTAGTAAGATACCTTAAATTTCTTGAAAGATAATCGCTTGTGTGTTCTAGGCCTCATATGTTACCTCAATTTATAGTGAGATTGTTAATAATCTGTACTGTTTTGCGGAAGTACAGCATTGACATTCATAAATCTAATCACCACTTATTACTTCTTTTTACGGAATCCATAATCCAACTATATTGATAACCACCACTGATACGAGTACTACAGAAACCCTCAACATGTCTCCTATGTAAACGTTAGCTCGAAACATAGAAGTCTAAGCAAAACGTGGTGATTGAACATTCTGAAAACAATGATGTATTCAATTGTTTTTTTTCTTTCGTTTCTGAGGAGCACTGTGCATCTTCTGTATTTACTTACCTTTGAAGTGCTTTGCTACAGCATCTTCATCAGTTAGCTAAACGGCAAATTCTCAGAAACGATATAATTGGAAAAGCACTTTAATTGTCATATCGGGTTGTCGCATGAAGTGAGTAGAGATTGAAGAACTTTTTCGAGAATCGAAGGAAAATACACATTGTACAGATTTAGAACTAAGCTGTTTTCGATAATGATGACGTCAACAGTTATAGCATCTACATAACCAAAAAGGTTTTGATAAAATTTCAAAAATTCTTGTTTATTACGAATCTTATTCTCTTCTATGTCCATCATCAATCTAAAGAAATAGGGGCGGATTTTAGAAGAATAAAATGCCACGTAGGTAAATTATGGAACTCTTATACATCTATGATCTTCTGCATACTGAGCACCAACAAGAATTCGTCGTAGAAACCTATTATTAGCGAACTTTGAAATCTTTAGAATAGCATAGTGCTTAAAATTCAAATTAATTCGAGGTAGATGAGGAACGAATGAAAACTGAAAACAACTTCCTCGCATTCGCCTCACTCTCAATGAGATTTAAAGATGGATTAATTAGAAATATAGTATTTGATTATTATGGACACTTTAATGATTACAATATCGTTACGTTCACTTATTTTTTATTATCTTCACTTAATCCAATACTTCATGTATTTCCAATGTTGCTTCACAAAACGAAGAGGAAATATTATCGTCCTGAGGGATAATTGTCCTTATTCCTTTAATTTTTTTTTGAAAATTAAGGACATGAATATTAACAATACATTCCTTGATAATTTAACTAATATTTTGTACGATTTCATTCATTTCGAAAATATTAAAAAGAATATATAAAGTAATTTTGTTAGTGGTTTCATAATTGACGTTATTTTAAATAGCCCTAAAAATTTTCATCGGAAAAGATTTCTTTTTCCAGAAAAATGCGCTGAATTCCATTTTTGACAAGACGAAGGATGTGCTATCGAATGCGGGTAATCAGAACATTTTGACATTCTTAAAAATCATCAAATAATTCATTCACAAAATAGGAAGCTATTTTTTTTCAATTTCAGGAAAAATTGCTTTATCGTAAACAATAACTCTTCGTATCTTTTAGCAGGCTAAAATTCTATTTCATTTTCATATAGGAGATTATTTAAGAAGATGCGTTAAAAAGTAATGGTGTTTTGTTGTTTTTTTGAAAGAAGAAAACATTAGTTTGCAAGATAGGCTATCCTCTGACCTCCTCATTTGTAAATTGAATATCTTGACTGTAAACTTGTTTAGCAATACTCGAGGTTGATAAACAGTGTTTTTTTTTTTGAAGAGCACAGCACAGAAACAGGCTAACGTTTTGGCAGACATCGCCTTGTCTTTTCAATAATACACTGTTTACCAACCTCGAGTATTGCTAAACAAGGTCACACAGTTAAGATATTCAAGAAAACGTCAATTCAAAAGAAAAAACGATTTCCAGCCGAAACAACGAAAGGATACGCATCGCAGGCTCAGCAGGCGATAGGCAAAATCATTCCAGGTGCTAGCCACGATCAGGATACGGTACGTTGAACCCTAATAACATTCGTTAGTGATTCTTTGATGGGCTATGAAATAGTTATTCTACAGGGAAAAATTTCGTTTGGTATAATTTACTCGAGAAATTAATATTTTGATTCATAAATGCAATCCAAATTTGCTGGTTATGAGATCGGCTTTGATTGTGTTAATGACTGGTGACAAATTTTTAAACTGACTTCGAGTTATTGCTTTGCTGTCTTTCGACCATCATGAGTTACAAAGGTGTCATTTAAACACTACACATAGCTAGTTATTCACAAAACTGAAAGACAGCTCAGACTAGAACGCGCATCTTGCAGATTTCCAATATGGTGCGTTATCGATTTGTTGATTAGAGTTCTACGACCTACGACTACCACGTAAAGCTTGATTAATCTTTCGGTACTGCTGTATTAATAGCACACGTCTTCCAACTGCTTTCTGTTTTTAGCTGTTTTTCACTTCAAGTTGTTCCCATGACGTGACTATGTTGTAATGAATTAAAATCATTCATGTACTTACTAACAACAAATTTTTAGTAGACTTAGTAACAACGTCCCTTTTTGATCGAGGAAAACGAATTGAACATTGCATTTCTCTTATGCTTAATTTTGTTGAGCAACCAGCGTGGTTGGTGCAGAATTAAATGCCATGAAATTTGTAAACCTACGTAGCGTCTACTGTCTATTTGATCTGCTTATTTTCTAGATGAAGCTTTTTTTCGAACTAGAAACTCAGATACCTCTGGAGATACGTAGAACGTAATTATTGACTTTCATGTAAAATAAATGTCTTTGTGGTTTGCGTAAAAGTTTCGGATTTGCGATTAACATCTTGGTCGCTACATCCGTTTCTAATGAAATCACTGGGTAGAATTTTTTTTTAAACTAAAACTCAACCTTTGTACTTTATACTATTGCCAATACAAAGCTAACAACTGATTCCAATAATGGATATTTTTCATAGGCTGCCGCTAGAGGAACGACACCACCAGCAACCGAGTCGAATGCACCACAGTCGCAGTGAATGGATTTGAATGGATTTCAAGTATTTCTATCTCTTTGGTAATTAGTTACTTTGTTTCTGCTATTTTGTGCGCCAATATGTTATCTCTGTCAATCGATGTCAATTTTTTGCTTGTATGATTTCATTTTTCGCTAGTTCTCGTGTGACTTTAAAACGATCTCAGTAATAGTAATATTTATTAACTACTTCTACGAGCATAATACAATCATTTGTATAAACTATCTGTATGGATTTGTACAGCCATGTTGTGTGAGAAAGGAAGCAAGGAAAATACAAGTGATTCAAATAAATCCTTATGGTGGAAAAATATACATGTGGTAGTGTCATTACTGTTGAGTAATGATAAGATTTCGAGTACTTACTGAACTGGTGTGATTTTCTACGACATAAAACATTATCTGGAATTGATCTGAGTTGGCCGCAAAACGCTTAACCTCAAGCGGGTCAGCACGGCAGACCGGATATCTGTAAGTGCTGGTCAAGTCTCGTCTGAGGTTCCGGGTCTCGCGGCCAACTCAGCTCAATTCCAGATATTCTGATACCTTTGAAAATTAAATCATTATACAATTATAATAATTGTAAAATAGAAATATAAATTATGATTGTATATGGAACATTTTATTTCGGCATACTACAAAATCGTTAGAGCTAACGAAGACGACCGTTCACTAAGGACTTCTGTTAGAAGATCACTCTAACGGCTGTTCAGTTTTGGAAATTACATCCACAAAATAAAATACTTGAAGAACGATTTAAGAAACATGCGAAGTTGACAATGAAAAAAAATGACATCAATTTTATGGCAGAATAAGTGATATATGGAAGGAGCTAGCTCAAAGAACGAAACAGGTTGGTTCTAAACTTCAGAAGTGTCGTTACTTTAGAAGTGTTAAATTTCGGTATATCACTTACATACATACATACATAAACACTTCGACATACATATTTGGCTGGTCAGGTGAATTGACGAAGGGTTAGCACAATGTTAGGAATGCTCGCTGCTGAATTCTTTGTTACTCAGGAATCCCTACGGTTTCGGTGAATTTGAACCAACACCGAGAGAATAAGGAACACTGACGCTGTAGAGGTTTGTTATCAAAAATCACTGTATCGCTAAGGACTGTATCCATTCACGTCCACTATTTATGATGTGATGAGGCATTTCAACGGAGTTCGACTAAAGCGCGGACCTTTACTTTCTTCCTACTCATCTTTTTTTCACTCTAGACTTTGAAAAAAAATTTACTTTAGGAATACAAACATCACTCACTCTTAAGCGAAGCACAGAACTGGTCTCACAAGGAAAATAACTGGATAAGAAGAGCTAAAGGATAGGACTATATTTTATGCAAGATCTTCGTAGTGTCTCACAGTATTCTTATTTTCTATCAACTTTGACAGGTTATAATAGTGTTTTATATCTGTAATGATTCTGAGCTCATCGCAAAACACGAAACATCTAAAGGGACTCAAATTATTATCTGCAGATGTTCGATCTGGTGGTATAATCTGCATGTGTTACTGTCAGTACTGTTGGGTATTGATAAGATTTCGATTTTTGAATGAACGAGACCTGAGTAGTATAATTGGCATCACACCAAACCGAACGTCTGCAGATGCGGGCTCGAGATCCGTTTGAGGATCCACGTTTTGAAATTCTCGGGATTCTCATTAGGGATTTTTTAAATGAATGTGCATTAGTGATCTGTGCTTGATAGCTGAATACAGTAACCATACAAAATGTTGCTCACTGTTGTCGACGTAATGAAATAAATCTGTAGCCTACAGTAATAACTACTGCCTATTTTAATTAGGTGAAGTGCTGGGCTACTTTGTAAGCATGATAAAGTAAATATTCAACAAGAAAAATAATTAGCTAGATGATATACAAGCTAACAATGTAAATAAGTTTTGCTATAAATGGAGGGGAAAACTTTTGCGTTGTTGTTCCAAATGTGGATCACAATTATATACATAGCACATTTACAAGTCTTCAAATTAGCATATCGAACAAGAAAATCTATGATACCATTTTTGATTCAAAATCTCTGGCTTCATAATTATTAGACAAGCTCTTATGTCACTAATGATGGTGAGTTAATGGATTAATCAAGATTTGCAGCCACAAGCAGGACTAGAGCCCGAATCTGCAGATATACGTTCTTTTGTGTTACCGACTGTACCACCACGTCCCTTCCTGACTTGGCCTCGACGTCACTTTATCTACAATCACTCAATGCTTCACTTATTCCGAATCTTATTAGCACTCGCTCGTTAACGGATACGATCTGGTGAGTCGATATCGGCAATACACCCTGTTAAGCTGATAATTGTTGGATAATTAGATACATAACCTCTCGTAGCCATCCCATTCTTATTTATTTTCTGTCAATATAGTAAGTTAAGATGATTTTGTTCTTATATCCCTAATAATGTTTAGTAAAGAGATAGAAAGATTGGGACAGGTGATAAGATTGGCAGTGCAATCGGTAATACAACAGGCCGCACATCATTAGATTCGGGTTCAAGTCCCGTCACAGGCATCGAGTTTCGAAATAAACTCAGAATCAATAGGCGTATAAGAACAAAATCATTATGACCTGTCATAGTTGATAGAAAATAAATGAATGAAAGTTGTTTCAGCGTTCGCACTGGTCAATTTTGTTGAGTGTACCATTCATTCGTCCTCAACGTAATGTCATTGATATGATTAAACTCATTCGCACCATAGATGTGTAAGAAGTTCAGAATCAGTAGAGTAGGAGTGTTCAATAGAATGTAAGTAATTATGGCATTTAGATCTATTAAATACATTAATATATTTATCGAAAATATCTTAATGTGATTGTGAATAGTGTAGTAGTTGTAAATTTAACCATATTAAGAACTTTGTCCTTCTTGATGCGCTTAACATTTTTGGTTGCTTTACTGAGAAAAACTAATATGTCAGAGCTTTGAAGAAATATTTAATTATAGTGTATGAGCGTATAATATCAGCTTCAGAGAGTTTTTATTCTTACCATTGCACAAGCAAAAAACATCATTGAAGTTGTATAACATGGAAATGAAGGAGAAGTTTTGACGTTGATCACTCGATATGAGACGGCCAACTCGCTTTCGACTTTAGCGGCATATTGTTAAGGTGATTCAATGCGAGTCTGATGTGTGTGTTCAATAACTTAACTTGATCACTCTTCATCGAGTCAGCGTTGCTTATCATTATCATTGCTTATCATACACCGTTAGCGATTTAACGACCCCGGAGGGATGGATGTTCGTATGTGAACACCCTGCACACTGATGAAGGTGCTCTAATTAACGCACACAGGTGCACTGCCTCATCTAGGGTTTCATGTGGATAATATGTACAATATTCCTCTTTTCAAGTTCACTTTTAATTTTTGAGAGTGTCATATTCCTGTTTGTATTGTTACTGGTATTATTCTATAATTATCACTGTTATTTTTCAATTTTCTATTAAACTTACTATATTTCAATTGATCTCTTTTGGAGACACTGTCCAATGCAACTACATTATCTTTATTCTCGAGAAATCTTGATTAGAAGGAGAACTCATAATAACAATTTTCCACTTTTCCTCAAGATTTAAGCTTTTCTCCTACAGTATTTAGCATGATTTACATCTACACATGCAATTCGCTCGTCTCATACAACTCAGTTCCTAATAAAGGTGTGGCTATTGAAATGCAATTTCCCTCACGACTTTGTTCGCGTTGTTATAACTAAATTTCTTTGGTTTATAAGAATTCCATGTAATCATAAATATTCTTTATTCTTGGAAAATTGGTAAAATAGAAAGCTTGATTATTAAAATTATATGTTATGCTCTTCGGTGATCTTGTTAAGTTGGTAGATAAAAGAAAAATCAATTAAATTCATACAACGGAAAGTTGGTGCTCATGAAGTCTTTTGAATGGCTGTGAAATACTCTGTGTAGGACAAAAAAACCTGATTATATCTTTCTATAGCTGTAATTCAAGGATTTCTTGGATATTTTCTTCAAGTAACGACACTTCTTCGGCTATTCGATAGATTCAAATTCCATAGTCGACTAGCTACAGTTGGATGCCTGACGCATAATGGGCATGAACAGTTGACATAAACGACTCATTCCGTTATTTGCCTTAATCTTTGATCCATTATCCACTTTACCTCTGATGTTATGTATATCTTTGTTTATATCACAGTATCTAGATAATACCAACAATTCACATTGTGATCATTTCTATCGCGAAAAGTCGATGACGTCATCAACAAGATGCTTCAAAAATTAGCATATACAAAAGTTGTGTGTGTGTGTGTGTGTGCTAAATATGTTCTAATTCTCGCACCAAATTTAGCTATGAGGAATCTCCAATATTGTTTTCCTCATCATTTAAATAAGGCTTCTACAGAAACTGCATAGATTCCATTCGTACCGATTTTATCTTCCAAGTACTGATAGTGTCGTTTTTGTAATTGCTGAATGTATAATGAATGCGTAGTACTACTGGAAGCTGCGTAATATACACTGACATTTGAATGTCATTTTACAAACAGGATTTTCTCTAAGTATTAAAAAATTATTCAAATATGGAACAACCGTAGAAATCTATTGAATGTACGAACATCGTATTGTTAGTGTAGAAAAAAAAAACTGATGTGGTGCATTGGTGAAAGCATTTCTGTGTCAAAAAGAAAAGAAAATATAGGCACGGAACGAGATCACATGTACTGCAACTGCACGACGTAAAGAAGAATATATAAAAAAAGAAGATAAAATAAAAACGTGACAATACTGAAAAGAATGACAATTAAACATTGGCAAGAAGGATGAGGAAGACGAACACTTCGACACATTTATGATTTACTCAACTACGCTGAACATCCGATTAACTTAACGGCACGAATGAGTAACATCAAAAATGGATAAGGAGAAACATATTGCACATAACATTTTTCTGAAGCAGAAAGTCATTTAGCGACGTGCTGCATGAGCCATTCGACTTGATATAGCAGTAAATATTATAATGATGCTTCCTAGAGAAACTGTGATACGCACACTTACGATAAGCACGTGACCTTGTGCACTTTATAGTACATCCTATAATATTTGATTATCAAATGAGCGAATACTATGCAAAAATGCTAATCGAAATCTAGTACATATCACTGAAAGATAAAAGTATGCGAATCACCGGAACAGTGTACAAGAGGCAAGTAGGATAGAACGCAGCTTTAGTAAAAAAAAAGGGCTATGACTCAATTACTATTTTTCGAGGTGTTTTCGCTTTTCTGCGCGACGACGACGATACCAGATTCAAGACAGGTGAGTTCGAGTGAGAACTTGACGACGAGGACTCGTTGGATGTGCTTTCCTGTCTTACAGATGTCGTCATTCCATCAGTTTTACCAGATCGAACATTGCTTAACGAGCTGCTCAGTGATACTTGCACAAAATCAGCATCCTTAAATGAGATTTTGAAGCTCAATATTCCATAAACTTAAAGAGGTTTCTGCTCCAAAAAGCTTTATCGTTTACTGCGTCGTTGCTATTTTAATTGATTTCATCATATTGCAATTATACTGAGGAGTTCACTAATGCAAGTTCAACCGCAACTCATTTGACTTAGATAAAGCCTATCAGTGACATTCATTACAACAAAAATTTTTGATTTTTTTTGTTATTTCATATGAATCAACACAATAACAATGTTAATATAATTTCAATTGTAAATGAAAGAATCTATTATTTGTAAGAATATGTGTAAACATATATGAGCACATTCTGATGATACATATATAAAAATTATATAGAATACATAGTAAAACGTAATAATCCAACTGCGTTTCATTAACAAGACTTTAAAACGTATGTTAAGCAACTGCATGACAAGTATGTGAGAATCGTGTAGGTTATCGGATGCATATTTAATTCTAGTGATAACCAGCGCTGTTAGCTAGTGTTATTCAGATGCGCAGACAAGAGTAGTGTATATTTCTAATTTCGAAGAAATTGAAGGTTCGATGGACCACAAAACGAGGATAGAAGAAATTACACAGGATAGAGTTGAATTCAGTACGTTGAAATTGAGTAAGAACCAGGATAGAAGAAACTGAGTAAATTAACACGTCTGCCTCAGAGTATTATCAATACTAAAAACTCACTTTTATTATTATTAATAATAAATCACACGTTCTATTATTGATTCATCTACTTAACATTCATTCTTCATCGGTTCATTACAATCATAATTTATGTTGCATCTACTTGAATAGAACAACGTTTCGTTGATGTTCATTAAAGGGTTTCTTACTATAGGATAAAATGAATCACATTAATATGACACTCCTTCTTAATAAGGCTTCAGATCACTTCGCACTATTTTTCTTACCAACTTACTTCGTTGGCATAGGAAAGTAATATTTCGAGTATTCGTACAAGTATTATACGAAATTGAAGAATAAGCACGTAGCAGACATAAAATTCTATTAGTCGAAGCTTTACTTCTTTTTAATTGATACGAGCAAGGAAGTAGATTTGATAAGAATATCATGTCTGTAATGACCCCAAATCTTCGACATTCCACACTAATTGCCGTATCCTATATATTCGTACATCTACTAGAGTTAGAATTGAGTAAGTTGAAATTCAATTAGAGTCTTCAATGATGAATTGAATTGTGCTTTATAATTGGCCTGTTGCAGAGGACGCCTTAGTTAGTGGATAGGAACCTTGACGAACAAAATAAACAAGAGTGCATAAATAAGTGAGCTCAGTTTTTCTCGGATACAGAAACTTTGCTGTCTAATATACAGTGTAACTATGCATCGGACAGTACAAGCACGAAGCAATAAGATTTGTGATCAGCCCAGCAGTACGCCAAAGCTTTCTGTGAAACTATTCACATTCGCATAAAAAACAAAATAGCATATTTATGTGTGGCTTAAATATTTTGTTATTTAGTAGACATGCAGTTCATGTGCAAGCAGTCCGTAAGAAACCGGCCATACAGGTGTGCAGAGCCAAAAACTGATTGTGCTCTATAGGAGTCGAGATGTATTGAATACTTTGCTTTGGGTTTAACAGTCCTTTAGTTCTAAAAAGGAAACATTCAAATTAGAATACAGAAGAGATCTATCAGTCATTTATGCATATTAGCATTCACATTCATCAGGATTATAGCTTACCTATAGACACTAATTTTCTAACGTTGTTGATTTGACTAGTGACTTTACCAGGTTTTAATGTTCAAGGAGAACTATGTGCTTTGAAGAAGGACATTCACGTAAATTTTATGCACTGAGTTATTTGTGACTAAGAACTAGAAGTTATTATATTAAACTACGTAGAATTATCACAATAATAAAATAAGATAAGCTTTGGCGTTAATCAATCCTTGTGGCGTATTGCTTACCCATTCGTGTTCAACGTGATATCGTGTGGAGGAGGTTGAATGCGAGCCCGATCTATGCAGTGACTTAAGTTGACTACTCGTCACCAAGACAGTGATAGTTATCATACCTAGAATTCTCTGGTATCGATTTATCCACCCCTAAGGGATAGCGAGCTTGGTAGGCTTGGGAGGCAGTCGCGCGCTGATTCTGACGGCCGTGTCACCGTGGCACCTCCACCACTGCGCCTCCTCCGTCTCTTCCTCTCCCCCTTATTTTAATAATAATATGTAGAAAAATGAAATTGATTTACTAATTACGGGTAAATATATTCATTCGAATCAAATGGTATTTTACTGTTATGATAGTGTAATTTAGTTGAAACTAAAAAAGTCTAGCTAAATTCACTTTGAATAACAACTGTTGCGACCAATATCGAGTATATGCTACAGTACTCTCTGTAGGTCAAGAATTGATTTTCTTGAATAAAATTGACAAACAAGATATATAAATACTTATAATTTGCAGGTAATTTCAACGTACTGGATTCTGGATTACTGGATAACTTTTTCTCACTACTACTTTGTTTTTTATATTATTTTATATTTGGGTTATTGTCAAAAATCTGTGGTACTATGGAGAATGTTCTAGTAATTTTAGCAAGGAAAATATAAAAGGACTAGGGTGTCAAGAGTTAATTAGCTCGGAATCAGAATGGGTCGGGGTTAGTGACGGTCGATTATTCTTCAATAAACTTGAAATGAAGACCAGTGCAACGAAGATGACTATTGTGCGTTTGGGTCAGGAACTACTACCGACTCTAAATAACTGAATAAAATAGTGAAAAAATTTATGGAACAATCTACCAAAGCCTTTTGCAGTGACCGTGAAGACGCGCTGTTACGGAGAAGACAAGCCACTTCAACGAAGGTCGAAAGAATATGCTTTCGATTCTCTGGCACAAGCAGTGCAATTTGTTTTGTAGCTTCTACGAAAAAGCAGGTAGAAAATAACCGAAGTCTACATGGAACCAAAGTCTCCGGTAGCAGACCGCAGCAGTAGGAGAAAACAGCTCAAAAAGAATCAGTGTCGTTCTTTTCCTTGACAACACTCGACCTCATATCGCTATGTCAACCGGCCAGTCACATTTTGAACAAACTAGGCTAGACTACCGTACCACATTCCCTATATTGCAATGGTATTGATGGCATCCAATCATTGCTTAGCAAATGGATGCATATAGATGAGTATGATACTGTCATGTAATCAATTTTCTAAAAAAAAAAGAACATAAATATTAAAATGCATAAGGATTGGTGGAAAATTATTAAGATAAAGTTTCAAGTTCAAAAATTGTATTCTGATATACTTTTGCTTTATTTTGCTCCAGAAAGAAGACGACTGAAGCATTTTGAAAGCAACGACATGGTTTTACTGATAGTTAAGGAAGCCACAGTGCTCATACCGTTTCATTTGTATTTGTCATAATTTGCTCAACTGCGCTACCGTATTGATGATTCGGTAATCGGTTCCGTTCTGATTCTACGCTATTCGCGGCCCTAAAATTCTTCACGAGAATAATTTTAACTACTGTTTTTCTAACATTCATTATATAATGGCAAAACGCTTACCGTAGTTTTTCCTCATTCTTTCGCCATTCACGAATCGAGCTTTCCGCTACATTGTATTCTCTACCAGCTGCTCTGTTGCCGTTTCCTTTTGCAAATTCGATAATTTCAAGTTTTTCATCAACTGAGTACTGCTGTGAAACGAAATTTTGTGGGTTTGTTATATTTCCATTATTTCGGAATTCTCGTATACCTTAAGCGTTCTGGATGGTGCAGCTGACGTACTGTCTTCAGAATTCTTCCGCTTTCTTGTTTTTCTAGCATTTCGTGTTGCTCCACCGGCCATCACTTGAGTTTCTTGTACGCTTCACTTTTCTTTTTACTAACAACTATTCTATAATTCTATATCTTAGAACATAAGGAAGTTAATGCTGTATGAGGTAAATGGAGAATTAATTATAGTAGAAGACGCACCGAGGGCTGCAAAATGAAATAATGCTAGATTTTCTAAGTTTCAGTTTTAGTTTTTATTTGTTTGCTAGTAAATAAACAATGATTATGTGTTGTTTACAGAATTAGCTACTTTATGTAATGCCTTCATTAGAATAAATGGCGTTACCTTGCTCATATTTTTTGATCTAGAAGAAGCAAATGAGGGCTTAAGGATAAATTGGAGTCCTTAGAAATTATCTTTCAATAAGGTATTATATTAAACAAACAGATATGGTCCTTAAATGTTAAACCAGCTTGAGAAATGACTAGTAAACAACACAAATAACTTCAAATATTAACAAGCAGAGTATTAACATTTCCTTATTTTTTTTAATGGTCCAATTTTGACAACTAGAACAATGCAATACAGATGTTCATCATTCCTCTGAATGAACTCATCTAAAAACATTAAGCACTTTACCTCAACCTCAAAGGTTTCGCATACAATATTTCTTCAATGTATAGTTAAATAGAGGAAAAATTCCTAGTGAAATTCGGTCCACGTCAAAGATTCAAAATGGATGTAACATTTTTATCACACGCCTTGTGTTAAATAATAATCGTTATTATTTGAGAAAAAAACTTGTTTAGCAAAAAATCTATTACACAGTAAATTGTTGCGCTTATCGACTAAAAAGTTGGTTATTTATCTATAGATTTGAAAACAAAGTGAGGAAGATTATCAGAAATTTCAGAAATCGAGATTTACAGAAATTCAAAACACTGAAGAATGAGATATTCATAAATCACAATCAACGTTATCAACTATATTACTGAACAGGTACAAGCTAACAAAACTTGTGAAAAAGGTAACGAGGTGCGAACAAAATTCGAGAACACTAAGTCAGAGTGACGGTAGATCGTTTTTACTATGCATATCTCTGTTGTGATAGTATTTCTAGCAGTCGAATTCTAAGGCCATGTCTAAGAGATAGTAGAAGCTTATTGCTATAGTGCTTTTTAAAGTGGAACCAAGCAATTGGAGTTGTACTGTACCATTTAAAAAACAGTAGTTAATAAGTTCTTCTTTATTATATATGGTGACATGTGAATATTGGCATTTAATAGGTGAACTGAGCTCAATTAAGCTTGAATCATGCACTCGGATGTAATGATCGCATTGTCAGAAAGAAGCTAATGTCGTATTTCATCGAAAACTGGAAACTACTGAAATTAAATAGACCACTTCATAATAAATAGAAGGTTTTGCCTAAAGGATGTCGCAGATGGTCCAAAATTCTATATCGGATCCGACCATCGCCCCCTTGCGGCAAATTATTCTTCACGCGCAGAGGAGAAAAAGCTGCGATTTTTAAAAAAATCACAATCCCGAAACATACAACTCTTTAGCCAGCTTTTTGGGAAGATACCGTCGTTGACAACATCGACGAGGAATATGACCGGGTAATTAAGCACCTCCACTATAGCGCAAAAAATGAGTCCGATATTTACTGACCTTTGTCTTCAAATACTCTTGAGCTCATACGCCAACGTAGAGTAGCTACAGCCGTAGACAACTACCGGCTAATGTTCTTCCGCTGCTGAGAAACGATAAAAGAAGATCTTAAAGGAACAGGAGCAGACCCACCAAAATACCTTCGTTCTATGGATACATCATAAACGTTAAAAGAGGAATATGGCAAGGTGATACTATTTCACCAAAGCTGTTCACAGCCACCCTTAAAAACATCATGCGAAAATTGAAATGGGACAATTTGGGAGTGAAAATTGACGGTCAGAAACTCTGCTCCGATGCATTCTTCACTATTTCCGCTTTCCCGAGAATATCGTATTCATTATACTAAGCATCGAGCAGGAAAACAGCAGCTCGGAAAACATATAAGAGCATCAAGGACGTAGTGAAGAGGATAAAGAAGACAAAGCTCCGAGCCCAACTTTTTGACACAACGGTTCTTCGTGGCTTAACATACAGTTAAGAAACGTAGACAATACGAAAGCAGAATGAACGACCAGAGCGCAGTAAAACGATCAAAAGGGTAATGATTGGCGTTTACCGTATGAAACAAGTAAAAGAGGGAATACGAAGTCTTGATCTACGTCAACGATCAAAGATCAGAGACAAAGCTGTACACGCCAAGCTTTTGAGGAATAGGTGATCCGGACACGTGATACGTAAGAATAGGTAATGATGACCGGTGATTAGTGAATGCTGTAAACGACTGGCTCCCAGTGGATGTTTAACACACTGCAGAAAGACCATCAGTTCGATGGTCTGACCTTTTCACAAAGGTGATTTGGTGACCTTTTCATAAAGAAAGGGATTATGATGTCCAACAAATCCCTGAAGCAAAAAGAACTCATTGGACTACCCTCGCACGCGATAGGAAAAAATGGAGGTTTTACTGGTGTCCACTCGTCTCCCTCGATGACTAGCAAGAATCCAGGTGATCCAAGTGACGACAAGGAAATGTGCAACAAAGCTATGTTGTTTCAGTGTTACGATGTGAAATAGCATTGGTGAATAGCTGAGTAAATAGTAGAATAAAATATTTTCCAAGTTCAAAAACGCAGATGAAGCCTTGAAAATTGTCAATTTCAAAGATGATTAACAGCGTTCTCAAAGACCATCTTGTGGAAAACATTCAAGAATCAGCCTTCGAGTTTGACACATAGGGTTTCGAATTTTCTGGACGTTCCAAACTATGGAAAAAGACCAAATAATAAGTGCTATGAAATACTGATTATCAATGCATTAAATATAACGTCGTTATCGTTTCCATATTTATGATATACAGTGATAATAGTCAACAGTTTTAAGTCAAGATATTATCAAATGATCTACAAACGGTATAGTTCTCAATAGCACTAATTATATCTCACCTTAGTATAGTTATACTCTTATTGCGACGTGAAGACATCTACTACAGGAACAAATGGTAATACTGATAAAATCATGGATCGAAGCTAATGGCTAGAGGCGGTGGAGCAAACAAGCGTATTTTTGCGCAATCGAGTGCGCGGCCCCGAGGCTTCCTCGCTCTCGCGCCGCTGCAGTTTACAACAACGATGAGCGCAGCACCAACAGCAGTTCAAAACAGCTCGCGCACCCTCCTCATGTGATACGCTTGATCGTAGTAAAGTTAGACTCAGATGATAAGCGGCTTAAATAAAAATGCCTTTATAGCATAGACTATCAGAAAACGAATAAATAAATAAATAAATAAATACAAAGCATAGAAATTAAAACACACTTCTAGTGTCCATGTAACCATTTTTGAAAAGCAACTGGTTGAATTTTTAATTTTCGCTCTCCTCATTACTTTCACTGTTGAGAAGGTATGCATTTTCTTCTAATTTATTACAAGAAATCATCAGCAATATAGCAATAGTAATGAAAAAACAGCAACCTGTTTTGTGCTGAACCTGCGAATTCTTTATCAGAGAAGTGTTTTTAATTCAAAAAAAAAAATTTCATAAACTCATTTAGTTTTAGAATTTCTTTCCAAATTGCAAATAAATATACGTCGATATGTTGGCGGATGAGTTTAAGTGTAAAGTGAGACTGCCTTTAAAGAATATTGCATTATAATCAACGTACTACATTTCACTATGAAGCATGAAAAAGCACAACATTATTGAGGAACGTTTTAAAAATCAGTTCAAAAAAAAACACACACACAAATTCAACTCACTGAAAGTGAATAAATATCACTAAAAAAATCATTAATACTTTTCAGCTTTGATAAAAGATAAACCCGTCGTGATCAAACGTTCTAACCGAAGTCTAATGGTTCGATTAAAAAAAAACGATAACGTTGTAAGTATAAAGGTCAGCACATTTCTAAAACTTCCTCAAGAGAGTTTAAATCCTTCAATAAATATTTAGTCAGAAATTCTGGACTAAAAATCTGTACATTCTAAATGGCCGACAGAGGTAAGTGACCATTGGTAAGAAGCTATTAAAAAACAAAAGAATGATGATAAGTCCAGGTATCCAGAGGCTTTTACTCAAGGATATCGCTCTCATTGTGACTTTCGTCCAACTTACCGTTTAAAAGTACCGCTGAAATATTTAAAATTCGAATTCAGAGCAATTAGTAGACATAATGCACCATAGATCATATTATTCCTTGGTATCAAAGCCTTCTTCAAAACTCTATTTTTTATGGAATAGCTAATAAGTGAGCGACTAAAAAATAAAGATAAAATATGAAACACAAACCATTGATTCCTTTGGGATATAATATGCATTATACTACATTAAGAAGACATGGATGTAATTGAGTTCATACTTGGTCATCCAATATGAGTAATATCCTCAAAGTTATAGAAAGGCTTCCTCAGTCATCTTTAGAGACATCAATTAATTATTTCTCATACACTGTAATACTACCTGTAACTACTAAGACACAACACACTTGTCGCATATTAGGTAACCCACTATGTGAATATTAAGAAAGCTGATTATTAGTGAATTTTTCAATCGTTATCTTGTGCAGGTCTTACGTTGTTTAGAATAGCCGGAAGTGAGCATAGTCGTGTTTATCTAGGGTTTTCGTTTATTCTATGCTAATGAATATCTACGATTCATTTAGTTCTGTTCATCTAAATAAATAAGTTGTCAACGTAGCCACATCATATCGTATTCGATTTTACCTGGTACTCGTTGAGTTGATGTAAACAAAGTTTTATGATTTTTTTTTCTTAAAAATAGCATTTGAAAGTTAGTGTCCACACACCCAAGACTGATAATCGATGAGAATATCCATTAAAACAAAATGCTCTGCGGTGAAATTCAATCGATGAACATTCACTCTCCACTGCTATCACCTCACCGACCCGTCTACTGATCACTCTAGTCATGTAGGGAACGACAAGGCCGAGAATGGAGGGAGCATAAATTGATGGAATTTGTGAGATTGCTTTTGCTGCTCTTTACAATTTTAGTGCTTTTTGATTAGCATATGGCACGTTCTCAAGTGATGTCTTGTGACTTTATTTTCAGAAGTAATAGTAATTTACACTTTCACTCGAATGCAATGATAATTCTTCATAATTTGCTTAATCACTGAAGAAAATTAAAACCTACAGCTCATTTTTGAAGTGTGTCTGATATTTTACGGCTCAAAAACTCGATTGTATCACTATTTGACGTTGTTTAAAAAAAGCCTGACCATCATATTTTTCTAAATTATGATCATTCGTCGTAGTATTAGTATTAGTAATAGAAGAAGAACACTGAGGAGAATCAACCAGTAAGATATGCGAAAATTTGTGTCTAGATGGTTAAGCCCACTACAGCACCGACAAATATGAATGACCGCTATTCATGGAATTGTATCAGTTTTGCAATGCAGCTATGAATCGATGCTATCACTATGCAAGGTTTCGCGCAATCATTCGTTCGTCGTTGTCTATTTGCCAATCCTCAATAAATGGCCCAATGACACAGCGCAGCAACAACATCAACGTCACCGCTGGTTGCTTACTACGCTTATTCTATCGAGCTGTACGTAGGACGGCCTCGTCGGTCATAGTGTTATGTAGAATTTGAGGACAAAGTGGTTTTGTCACCAGTCGCGCTTATGCTCTCGTTCATGCAGCGTCCCGTTTATCGCAAACCCTATTATAATTGTATGCGCGCAGGAAAACATTGATGCCTCGTCGGGTTGTGATGCTCATGAACTGCTAGTCAACCTTCACAGATAATGAGCACGTATTTCATTGCAATATACACACTAAGACATTAAAAAGAAATATTGATGAAGGCTTGAAAATACTTTATATTATGCATCGTTTCAAAAAAGAAATGCAAAAAAGAACTAGACAGAATTCAATTTGATGAATAAGAA
This sequence comes from Dictyocaulus viviparus, assembly GCA_000816705.1. Taxonomy (NCBI): domain Eukaryota; kingdom Metazoa; phylum Nematoda; class Chromadorea; order Rhabditida; family Metastrongylidae; genus Dictyocaulus; species Dictyocaulus viviparus. Next base: position 211,681 of record KN716267.1, on the reverse strand, counting down.
GTTGAGAAATGGTCATTCAAGAAAGTTTACAATTTAGATCCACTGAGTACAGGAAAAAAGTCTTTTGGTGAAAAAATTCGCAAAGTATGAGTGTTGAAAGAAGCATACAAAGATGCTATAGAGCCGTTTGTAGTCAGCTGCGCAAGTCGTGTGAGCTAATGGCTCAGAATTCGCGCGGCATCGATTCTCTGTGGTTTGGCTTTCTCTAGTGCTAGGTATATTCAGTAATAGTTAAAATACCGCCAATATATAATTGATCGAGAACCAACAAGTATATAACAAAGAAGTGTTAAAATCCAAGAAAAAATTACACCTATAACTGGTGAGAAAAGATAGATGTGGGATTCAAATGAAACTAATGGAAGGAAAAAAGTGAAATCTTGATAAAGTGTAGAGTTATTTTGCTGCTGTGGATTCAATCAATGAGAAAGAACAATCGGACAGCTACCCACAACTATTGTTGGCTAGTCAGCCCAGCCTGGCCAGGTATGAGCGGGAGATCGATGACTGAGCTCTATCCATCCGCGCACCCTTTCAATTAGCGTAAAACTTATCAACTAGCAACAAGCGTGGCTTCGCTATTATCATAATGCTTAGTACTGCTGCTACGACGGAGACTCAGAGGATGTTAATTTATGAGAGCATATCTCCAACTATTGGGAAAATGGAAACGCGTCATAATGTTGATGATTTTTCGCTCAAGAATATTCAATCTAGTGAATGCATTGAATTGCTTTCAACAGTGATCTTAAGGCTGGATAGCTATAATGGATGCTACGGCGTTTAGCAAGAGGAATGACGCTTCTAGGTATGTATGTGCTGCTGCTATACAAATTGCATGTGATGGTGGCAGTGAGAGCGCAGCCTGGCCGCCCTATACACACGCGATAAGCCGCCAACTCCATTTACATTGCCGCCGCGCGGCCGCGCGACGTCATCGTTCTGAAGCCTATGAAGGGCCTAAAAGAGACAATAGATGACTTCTGGACAAACTTATGATGTTCACAGTAATTGTACCAAGGCGTAGACGAAAGAAAATTAAGTAATTTATAAACGATATTAAAAAAATATTTCTTAATAAATATTAGTTCCTGCTTTCTGTATGAAAACGTTCACTTAATAGTACAAGAATTCTTCACTTTACAGTTACGGAATAAAACCTACTCTTCAACTCAAATTGTAATGGAGCTTCATGTGATCACTTCGTGAGCTTTCCAAGGTCCAAGATTCATATGTACGTTTTCAATGTTTTAACATAACATCTCTAAACCATGGTTTGGAGTCAAATCAGTGAAATGTATAAGAACAACAAACTATGCAGTTTTTTGAAAGTATTAAATAAATTGGAATATTTACGCTGGAGTGGTAAAAGTAGAACTGAGACTTTGGTAATATTAAGATCAGAAGTCCTTATCGATTTATTGTTCAGTACGCAAGATCGCCAAAGAAATGAAAGTAGCTGAACGAAATAATCGCCATTGGTGACTACATCTTCCCAAACGCTGATGAATCCAGAATGATTACGTCTTATTCTTGCTTGTTTCTTCAAAACGAGGACAACTCGTCTTCATTTGGATGATCTAGGTAAAATATATGAGAGAGGGTTAGATAACGGAGCTAATCTATGAAAAACTGTCGATGTTTCTCAGCCGTAATAATGCAAATATTTAAAAAACTATTTATGGATGAGATAGTCCTTCAAGTCCTGAAAAAATCTGTATCACCTCAATATGAATTCCTATTGCTGTTTGCATTTATTGGTTCAGGCATGCCAGAGAAAGCTGGAATGAAAAGATGACTGGAAAAGCTGTGATGAGGAATGGCAACACGACGCTTTGGTCGCGCTCTGATAACACAGCTGACACCGCGCAGTGAAAAGCTGCTATTTCTCCATTGATTAAGGATCGTATGATAAAATTGACGAACTGAAAGAGAAAAAAAAAGGCATGGTGGTTTGAAGTAAATTGATCTGAGATCCTAAATTTATTTATTACGAGTTAATATGTAAAAAAAAGAATTACAAAGGAATCAAACATTTCAAGACCAACACAGTTGCTTACAAATATCTTACAGTAATGCAAAAACGAGTAGGTATTCCAATATTAATTAGTGACAGTTCGTTCCACCATCATTGAATAATGAAACAGAAGTTTTGTACAAAATGAAATCTAAATTCCGAGATTCATTGAAGAAATACTAACTCGACCACAGTGTTTATACTGTGGGCAGTACCCTGTAAAGCACTGCTTGATGGTACAATTAACAATTCAACACGAACATGACTAATAAGTCAAATGCATAATATTCATACTTTGTAGTTTTTATAATTTACAAGTGATTTCGAAGTGTTAGGATATTTCACCATTTCTCTATTGATGTTTTATTCAGTTTTTTCCTGTTTCAAAATTAGCTTTCTGCCTAGTTGTGATATATTGGGAAACATTCTAGCAGCTTTAGCGAGGTGGGTATAAAAGGGCAAGCGCGACGCTGGTTAATTAACTGTGAATCAAAATGGATCAACGCTAGTATCGCTCGATTACACTTTATGAATATAAAATGGGAACCAGCGCAAGGAATAAGGCAGAACAGATCAAAGGTTTGTTTTAGGGAAATACTGCCACCGATCAAACTTCATACTAGTATTCAAGCGTTCCAAAGAAAGATGTGCAAGTTGCAAAGTCTGGCCAGGCAGTGAAATAGGACGCTATCTGCCAGCGGCTGCATGTCCATCTTGTTATCAGTACAGGTAATCTAAAGAAGGCACTTGATGCGCTCGTAAAACCACCTCTCGTTATTTTTAATAAAATGGGCTACTTGCATTTCACTCACCATGAAGCTGATTAATAAAATTCAAAACTAAAATAAAAGTGTCAGAAGATTGAAGAGATGAGACATCAAATAGATCGTTGCGAGAATATCACATTAAGCCGTAACACCTTGAAAAAGGAGTCGCAGCGAATCTAAATGAGGATTGTTAAAATGAGTAGAAAAATTAAAATACGTGTGTTCACCCACTGTGTGTGTTACAGTACTTCAAAAGTGATCGATTTTTACGACCTATTACAATGATTAAAAATAAGATATTTTGACACACATAACTAGAATACTAAGAAATATATAAGAAATTTCCGTATGTAAAGAGTGAACGGCAAACACAAAGGTGAACGCGAATACTTTTGCGTGTAATTTCGAATAAAAATTTTATTATTATAAAATTGGAAGGAAAGTATTGGATCAGAAGGTTCAGGAGGAAAGTACCAAGGCATGAAAACATTCAGCCAACTATTCTGCATATAATTTTTTCTTTAGAGCTAAAGCTCATGACTGAGTCTCTGCATAACAGGTAAGCAACGAACAGGTCGATTTGCTTTGCTCCCTGTTGTGTTCAACTTCACATCCAAAAAATGTAGATAAAATAAAAATTAAGAAGCGCCAAATGAAACTCTGATTTTGCTAAAAAAAATTTTTTTTTGAGTTTTTCTATCACTTTGATATGTTACAGACTCTTAAACAAATCAAGAAAATAAGGAAAGATGATTGCAAAACTTTCAATGAAACGTAGAATTTCTATCAAACTAAAATAAAATGGATATGAAATGTTATACAAATTACAAATACAAAATAGTAATACGGATTTGGTAGCGGACACATCAAGTCGTCTCTACATTTACAATAACAGGGTAGAAGCGGTTCCTTCCAACGAACACCAAGACGTCGAGCTCGGATGAAACTTATGCGATTTACTCATACTTTCCGAGATCGACCAGTAGAAGATATTTGATATATAAATAAATTGGGGAGTAAGAGTAATACGACGGTCACATTGAATTATAGTGTTGCCTTGTGCTTAAAGTTATGCGA
>KN716267.1:179494-203871 GCA_000816705.1 Dictyocaulus viviparus | reverse complement strand
TATAACAAGAGATGCGTGGGGGTATAGCTCAGGGGTAGAGCGCTCGCTTCGCATGCGAGAAGTCTGGGGTTCGATTCCCCATACCTCCAGATTCGTTTTATTCCACGCAAATGTCCTAAGTGTTCATTAAAATGATACATCTAATAAGACCTTGTTTCCTTCGAAAACCATTATATCGATAGTGTAATGAAGATTCTTGAGATAACTTTAAAATGCTCTAAAATTGAAAAACAGTGGAAAGCAAAGGCGATGGAATTTTTTTCGAATGAAAGTCAAGCTCGGATGAAACTTATGCGATTTACTCATACTTTCCGAGATCGACCAGTAGAAGATATTTGATATATAAATAAATTGGGGAGTAAGAGTAATACAACGGTCACATTGAATTATAGTGTTATATTGTGCTTAAGTTATACGATAAATTTATAACGACAGATGCGTGGGGGTATAGCTCAGGGGTAGAGCGCTCGCTTTGCATGCGAGAAGTCTGGGGTTCGACTCACCATACCTCCATATATTATAGTGTAATAGTGGTCCAAACGCAAAAATTCAGCCAATTTATCACTAATTGAGCACGAATAGTCTGACGACTTTTCGATTTTAGTATTTGATCTTTCTATCCATGCATTTCTTGCCAGATAATTCGTGATAAATTGGTTTTAAATTTTGAATTTTTCTTGTCTGCATTACTATTAAACAACTTTGTTTATGGATGAAATGGGAAAGTTTAGTTTCTGAATAGGATTTTGTTTATTTACATGCAAGGATAGGAAGATCAAATAGTAAAATCGACAAATTGTCCTATTATTCTTGCTAAATTAGTGTTTAATATTGAATTTTGGGTTTGGATCACTATTAAAGGACTTTAATTATGTGTGAAATGAGGAAATTCGAGTTTCTAAATACGATTTTGTGTATTGGACTGCTTGGATAAGGAGATTAAGCCTTGACATCGATAAATTGTCGGATAATTCGTGATAAATTAGTGTTAAGTATTGAATTTTTGCGTTTGGAACAGTATTAAACAAACAGTATTTTGTGGATGAAATAGAGAATTTCAATTTTCCAAAGGAAGTTTCGTGGGTTCAACTGCAGGATTGTTGTGATCAAGTCCTATAGTCGATAAATCGTCACACAAATCGTGATAAATTATTGTTAAATATTGAATTTTTGGCTTTGGATAACTATTTAGCGACTTTATTTATGTGTGAATTGAGGAAATTCGAGTTCCTAAATACGATTTTTTTTAATTGGACTGTTAAGTGAATAGTGAAAATCGATTTAGAATCGCTTTCATGAGAGCCTATAAAAGGTCTGTGTCAATTGTGTGGCCTATTCAATCAAACAATGTCGTTAACTCAGCAAAAGACACACCCTAATCTAAAGTATTAGCACTCAGTCAAACACAAATACTTACCTTTGAATATGGCTTTCCTCTGCTCTTTGTGGAGGCTCGAAACTTGGCGTATGAAATAGCCTCTTCCAACGGCTATAATACAGCTACTACTGACAAAAAGCGCTGTAGGAAGGACATGCGCCTGGGCGAGAGTGCTAGTGGAGACAAAATCGCGTTTAGTTTACCCTTTATATCCGATGAAGTAAGCATAGTTGTCAAGCGATGCTTATAAAGGGCAAAATTATAAGATTTGGTAACGATTATAGAAACTCTACCAAATTCTCTTAATCACCAATCAATTCGCGACCGTATGTATGTCCGCCTATGCATGACAAAAGCGTGCATTATATTCCCAAATGGGAAAAGCTGTGATTGCAATAAGTCAGGTGTAATATACCTGGTCTTATGCAAAACCTGCAGTGAGGAATATATTAGTGGAAAGGGTTGTCCGTTATGTATTAGAATAAAAGAGCACCTAAATGGAAGAACAAAACTTAGGATGAACACCCCAATAGGTAAATACAGGGTTCAATAAGCATGACCAGGTCGATTTGAAATTCAGAGTCAAAATCCTTGATAAGAATACCCGTGCGAAAGTTTTTGGAAGCGCTCTGAATAAATACCAGAGCTCCAAAATTGAACAGGAAAGACGAGTGCCTTGTGGATATGGGTGACCTAGCCCCATACATAAGGCTGATGGTCTAATTAAATACCAGACATTAGTCTCTATGCTGTAGCTATAAACGCTTGCCTTTACAAACAACACAAAAAAGTCATTTTTAAAGGTGAGTATTTGGGATGATGTGGGTTTGACTGGGTGTTACATTTTAGATTAGTGCTTTTCTTTTGCCAGGTTGACGATAGTGTTTGATTGAGTAGACCAGACAATTGACATAGACTTTTTTAGGCTCTGATGAAGGCGATTCTGCCGAAACGTTAGCTTGTTTCTGTGTTGTATTGTCTTTGCAATAAAATGCTGTTTAGCAATCTCGAGTATTGCTAAACAACGTTACAGTCAAGATATTCGACACACCACTTCAATCTACACCTTATCCTCATCACTTTATCTTAGAAAGGCGTTGCACACGAAAAGACTGACGTAAAAAATATTAACGGTGCTTCCCACTGTAAGCTGAAAAACAATGAATGTTACGCTTCGACGAAAACTGCAGCCTCTGTGATCGTTTAACTGATGATGCTTCAGTGGGTACAACAAGTTTCTACAGTCTCGACAGTAAAAAACAGACACCAAATCCTAAGCGCTATCTAAAAGACTATTGAAAAACTACTCTCGGAAGCATTTGATAAAAGCAACGTCGGTATACAAGTTTATTTAAAATTGGTAATAACGATCGCTTCATTTAGAAAACTAGCAGCTCGAATTGGACGTTTATAATTGAAAAAACTTGTCCAGAACTAATTTTTGACGATCCGGGCTTGAAGTACGATGACGATAAAATCGAAGTATTTTTTGTAGACTTGGAGAAGTTCTATAGAGAAAACCACGCAAAACACAACGTCATTGTGGGTGGTTTGAATGTGTAGATTGTCCTAGAATAACGCCTGAAAAACGTGATATGGAAAACCACGGACGTAAAATAATTCAGTAAAGAGAGTGATTGATGTAAATTATCACGACGAACAATATGATCCACAGTGACTCGCAAATTCGAAAGCCCTTATCATTACGGATCACAAGTCCCTTAATACTACCCCACAATGGATGTGTGGATGGAAATTACCATAATAGTATAGACCATGTAATAAAAAGTAGTAAGTATGATCTAGCGTATCTCAATGTTGTCTCAAAGCTTCACAAGGGTTTGCACAACAGCTTCCTGCACTCTAGATTTTTCTTCGCAGATTTAAGTTAGGTAGATAAAAATTTTAAAGGCGAAGTCCCAAAACTAAAATTAATAGGAATTTACATTAATCCATGACTAGCCATTGATCACATCGACGAGGATGATAATCGGCTAACTCAGCTCCTTCAAGAGGACGCAAAAATGCCCAAAGCTCGAGAAATGCCAAGAGTGCTAGTTGTCACAATCTTTTGAGGTTATACGTCAACGCGGAGCAGTTGAGCGGTATGCAATACCGATTGATCAAAATTTGTGAAACGCTGCATAAAAAGCGATGAAAGAAAACCTTGAAAAGTGAAGAGAAGAAGTGATAAATAAAGCAGTTAAGGGTGCCAAGAGCATTAGCGACGTCTGCCGACGATTCACCTATGCAAAAACAAGATGAATGTTTACCGCTGCCACTGTGGATCATTTACTACTCCAAAGAAAACAACAATCTGTAATCTGGTGATCTGTCATTCCTATTTGGATCATATCGATATTCCATACCATTCATGACGTATCGAAAGTTCGCACTACCGAGATTCGACATGTCGTTTCATTGGTGAAGCATACAACACCTAGACATGAAGGGATCAGGCCAGAGCACCTGTAGAGTCTATCGCCTGTTTTAACTTAAACGCTGGTTTAACTCTTCGCATGCTACCTACATGCAGCCTATCAGAACACAAAGCTCCAATTTAATGGAAAACTGGAAGGATTGTGTTGCAGCACAAAATGGGCAACATCGGCAATGGTCGTCCAAATAGCTTTTCGAATGTCGTCTATAAGCATCTCACGTAAGCCATAATTAATAGAATTGGCACAACATAGAAAGAAGAACAGCTTCGTAAGCGAGCATGGTTCCGAAAAGATCACGATGTACTATAGCGAAGCAATCACAAGACTCTCAAAAGTATCTCGACAATATAACACATAACTCTGTCTTACCTTCATGAATCGCTCGTGAAAGCCAATATTTTATTGTTCTGTAATGATAATATTACTTAAGCACAACACCTGATATGCGAAATAGATACTATACGACTTTGGCAACGCTTTTGGTGAGACTGGCCTTACATTAAGCCCTAAGAGAAAAGCTTCATAGAAGATGCAAACGTTTTTGATGCTAAATTCAGGATAAACCGAAATAACATCACAAAAAACCGAAGAAACGTGTATCTAATATAGAAGTTTACATTATGAGTGACACTGTACAGGAGCATAGCAGATGTAAGGCAGCGGTTTGAAAAGCATGCAAAAGCACCAAAAACGTACTGAAGAGAACAAAGAAGGCAAAGCTACGAGTACACTTATTGGAAACGACAGTTCTTCCTACCTTAACATATGCCTTATAAACTTGAGCACTACGAATGTAGGATAAACCATCACTGAGATCAGAAGGGTAATGTTTGGCGTTTCTTGTCTCACACAAGTGAAAGAGGGAAAACGAAGTTCTGATATACGTCAACAATTAAAAATGATAAACGCAGCCGTGCACACCAAGCTTTAAAGGGTAAATTCGACGGACACGTGATGCATATGAATGATGATCGATGGACACGACATTTAAGTAGGTGGATCCCACTAGACATCAAGTGAATTACTGGACGACGATAGTTGGACCACTTGACAAGGGCCATAGAAAAGGACCATGATGCTTAACGAATTCGTAGTGCGAAAAAACTCATTGGACTACGCTCTCGAGCTGGAGGATAGAAATAGAAGTTATACTGGTTTCCGCGAGAGAAATGGGTTTTACTGCTGCCCGATGATCACCAGGTGATCCTGGTAAACAAAAGTTTTCATTTCTAACTCTCACTTCGTTCGTTTTTTCATCATGCTTTTTTCGCTTCGAGCTGCAATGCAGTTATGTATCTTACACAATTTTTCAAGCTGGTCATCATGTATCTTTAAACTACCTGTTGTGTGCACTTCACAAAAAAAGTAGTGTATCAATAATATTAAAATTTGAAAGATTATCTTATTAGATTTTAGCTCGACCTTATGAGATTTATTTTTTTTCCATTCTATTTTGAGTAGCAAAAGACTATCTTGATCATTGAACTGCTTTTTTTACTATTACTACTTGGTACGGTGCTAAACAGTAGAGGAAGAACAGGTTGAAATAAATCAAACAAATTTGTTTGATTCTAAATTTCCGACAATTTGGACCTTGAGGTTTGAGGAAGATGAATGATCAAAGTGATATAACTTTTTAACACACTTCTTCAGCTCATATCTACATAGTATCTTATTATTTTTCTACCATATCTTATCAATAAAGAAAAATACATGACTTAGTGGTGGGTTCCTTTAACCAAGTTTCGCTCATCAAGCAAACCAGGCTAGGTAAATTCTATGCTTTCTGTAATTTGTTTAATGTCTTGATTCTTACTATTCCAGCCTTTATATGCAAGCGATTTTTTTCTGCATATCCATTAATAAGTGTACGCACACTTCCCCATTACTAATCATTGGAATGAAACTATTTATTACTCAGTTGCAGCAAGCATGAATATAGCCGTGTTCGTCACATTTCAAATCATACTATTTCTTCAGCTGGTTCTGATATGTGCGAAAGGACCGAAGGTAAAAAAATAGCTGAGAGATGCGTAAAATTATTATAAGAAATTCTAAGTTTACAAAAAAGGAATTCATTGACATGAAAAAAAAGTTGTAGTTCATGATTGTTTCTATAGCTTTCAAATATTACCAGACAACTTAATCTTTAGAATCGAAAACCTGCTGGAAAAAGTACGAAGTCAAATGCGGATAAGAAAGGCACATCAAAAAGTATTATGGTGATAATTTTAAGATATTTTAATAGCATGAAAAATATGAGATAGGCACTTCAGTTTGTGTTATATGTATAAGCTCATGAAAATGGGCTTACTTTCTTAGCATTCAAACACTAATGGATTTCCTAGAAATGATGAGCACTGCTTCAGTGCATATGAACACTTGTCCTTATTCAGAAAGTGGAAAAAGACCCTCAATCGAAGAAACAAGAGGTGGGTTAACATTTTACATGCTTCTGCAGTTATATATCGCAACAGCATCAGGATAAGCAAGGAAAAGAAAAAGGAGCATCAACTGATAAGACTGAGACTGCAACTAACGAGAAAAATGACGACGAGCAAAAGGATGATGCAAAGAAAGACGAAGCAAAGAAGGATGGTACCAAGAAAGACGATACTAAGAAGGAGGAGTCCAAGAAAGAGGAAGAGAAGAAAGATGAAGAGAAGAAAGAGGATGCTAAGAAAGAAGAAACTAAGAAAGATGAAGATAAAAAAGAAGAAACTAAGAAAGATGAAGACAAGAAGGAAGAAACAAAGAAGGAAGATGATAAGAAGGACGATGCTAAGAAAGAGGAAGACAAGAATGATGAAGGGAAGAAAGACGAAGACAAAGACAAAGAGGAAGGAAAGAAAGAGAGCGAAAAAAAGAGTAACAAGAAGGAGGATGATGAGAAGGACGGCAAAAATAAGGAGGACGATGACAAGGGATCAAAGAAAAAAGAAGAAAAGAAGGGATCTCAGAAGAACGCAAGTTCAAAAAAAGGTGACAAAAAGGAGGAAAAGGACGAAAAAAAGGACGATAAATCAGGTAGTGTTCAATTTCGGATGAATGTAATTGTCATTGTTAAGTCTATTCTTCAACTTTTATAAATTACCATACAGAATTCAATTAGTCAAATGAGACTTGATGACAAGCAGACTGGTTGCCTTCATTATTCACACCTTTTCTTACCGGTACTTTATCAAACCGTCTGACAGGAGGTACAACATTGTTTTGCTTTGCCGATCGATGAATCACCTGTTATTGGCAGAATTCGGTATGGTATCAATAACACCCATAATAATTATATAATTGTCGTTTCTTGCATCGACGATTTTATTTTTCATCCAGAATTTTTGGCACGTTTTCAAGGTTTTCTTTTACGTACAGAAAGACGTCGTTGTATGATTGGTAATAGATCATTTATACTACTACGTAATATCTGACATCAATCAACCATCCTCAAAAGAATGAACTCAAAACAATGGAGTAAATGTTTACAAAATATTGATATGTAGAATATTAAATCACGAATGAAAAATAATTTACATTCCAGTTCATGCCGTTTTGTGAGTTACGTCTTATTGATTGAAACCATTCTTATTCCATAGATTGGTGACGTAGTAATATACCTCCTATAATTTTAATGTTTTGCATTTTTGGGAACGATTGATATCTCTTGCAACTTTAAACCTCAAACATTAAAGGAGCATACAATCTCAAGCACTAACAGTTTTCAAAAGACTATGATATTCTCTATAACTTACAGTATCTTAAGAAAAATCCAGGTGAGAAGCTGGACATATCTCCTACGGAGCTGAAATGGGAATTTGAAGAAGGACAGCAGGCGATCAAAGTGAAGAATAATACTAAGAAGCGATTTGCAATCAAAGTTAAATGTACAGATAACAACATATACACGTAAGCTCATATTTTCCAGAATTCCCTAGTGATTTTTTTGACCGTAGGACCTTTATAGAGATACAATTTCGAATCACAAGAAACTACCATAATAATACTAATATTTATATAGATATATATTAACATAATTAATGATGTCATCCTAAAATAGAAATAATACTAGTTGTGTGTTCATCATCCATCATACTGTGCATATTAATTTTATGGTTGCAGTAAGTAGAGGACACATGAGGTACATATTGCTTAGGCTTATATTTCAATATTGAAATATCAACTAACTCACTGCGGGAACCTTATTCATATGCAAATTAACTGAATGTAGACACTTGAACTTCACAATTATCCACCGCACAATATACATAGCACCCCAACATTCCTAACGATAAAAGTTTTGCTCATTTTGTAGTATCCATTCAAGTGAAAGTTCGCTTGAATGGCTGTCAGCTTCAACTATCACTCGCTGTGCTTAGACTCATTATTTAATAGCAATGTTTGCTTTTGGAAGCGTTATGAAAGTAAATCTCCATATTCTTCAGAAGTTGTCCACTTAAACGTCATTAGTCACTGATTCCTTATCCTTAATAACTTTCATCCTAGCAGTGAACGTTGCCCATTCTCTTATGTTGCCTAAAGGATATTAATATTTCGTTAACGATGAAATTCTAAGGCCTTCGTTGTCGTATAGATTAGTCTAAAGTTGAATGCTCTTAGTGCCTAGGATTGAGGTTGAAGTTAAAGATTTTATAATGTATACTTTTGTTTTTGTTAGTAATAATTGCATTATTCCTTTCAAAACCTTTCCATCGCAATGTTAGTGGGATAGTTCTTCATCAACAGACTTTCGCCAACATTTGGTTCAGTTCTATTGATATTTTCGCCAGTACTGCTGCCTTACTGATTTCGAATATTCTCTCATTAACGTTGAGCAGAACTGGGAAATGGTTGATATATTTCATATCTAATAAACCGCATTAAAGAACGACTGAAAAAAAAGACAAAATTGTCATAGTCTCATCAGAATTTTCACGTTCTAAAGTAATACGGTAAATGCAAATGATAAACCGCTTGAAATCCTGTAACTAGGACAAAACAGTTACGCTAACGTTCAATTTCAAGAAAAAGTCGATTCCGCTAGGATACTTCTAACTAAAATAGCTTTACATGACTATTAAAAGAACTCCTTTGATTATGAGTTGGTGCTATTCATTTAAACTATCACTTTGAATCAGGCAAAGACTCATTACGCGATCAGCCTCAGGCGTTAAGTGGCTTACTTAAGATTTTTCTTTTGATTACGTTCAATTAGTTGTGATAGTTGAGCGTTGTTGGTATACATTTTGGCAACCTCAAATTTTGAAGGCGTTTCTTGTGCGTCTGGTTGTTTGGAATAAGCGATGTACGAGAATGTGGATAGCGCTGAATTTTGCCTCGATTCTCAATCGTACGACCATGTTGGTTGCAATTCTAGTCTCACCGAATTTTAGCCCAAGTATCAGAAACTTGTTCATGTGCTTCTTACAAGTGAAACAGAGATTGTTTAGCATGACTCAGAAGCATTTCTATGTGTGCTCTGCATTCATTTCATTACAGAGCTCTAAATGAGTGAGCATGTCACACTCATCTGAATACAGCGTAACACACAACGTGTTCATGTACAAGAGCGTGTGAAGTCAATTCTGCACAGTAAACGCCTTCAATTGCCACTGAACACAATATTTAGAACTCCTAACCACCTGTTGGCTAATCACACAGATTTAGTAGTAATACAAGAAAATGGTAATTAAATAGAAACCATTCAAAATTGCAGGTAGTATAGAGGTAAGAAATGTCGGAAGAGATTATTGAGATAGCTTACAAATCGATTCTTCCATTAGTAAAACTCACTTCGCATTTCTTACGGTTGACCAAGTTAACACCGAAATAGCCTGTTGACATAAAAAAGAAAACTGCGTCAAAAAACTCTAGACCATTTATGAGTTCAAATATTGCCATCGTTATAAAGCATAACAAGCGTATTATCACATAAATTGCACAAATATGTCTAGAGCTGGAAGAGTATCGTTTTATTTTCAGCTTTTTTTAGCTCATATAATGTTGCAGAATGCAATCGTTTTTTCTACTAAAAGCCAAATAGATCATATTCACTTCCTCAGATATCTGTGTGGAAGATTCGCTGCATGTATATAATTCGCTAAGATTTCAGTTGACGGAAACCTTATTAATATCAAGCTGCTTCAGTGTCGCTCCTGTAGTAGAATTCGTTGATGTTGGCAAGGATCTTACAGTTGCTGTGGTTCGCGGTAAAGGCGCTTTGAAGAAGGATAAAATTGTCCTCTGTTCCATGCCGGTAAAAATTTCAGTGTAATGTCTTTGCAAATTTACTGTATCATATTATGAAATGTAACGTTTATCATTTAGCGATTGTCATACGTCGTTATGTAGAAGTACATATGATAATCTTCTAGGTATCTGATGCTGAAACAAATGCTGCTGACGTATTTAAGAGTGGCAATCCGAATATGGATGTGATCACCATGGATAAGCGCGTTAGAAGTTGATGTAATTAAAAACGTAGCCAACTTCTTGCGTTATAATTCATTATTAAAAATGTCAAACATGAATTGCAAATAATTCATCTTTATTCTTCTGCTATTGTTGCCAAAACTGTCACACACTTAATACGAACGCTATCATTGAAACATAGAGACTATAGAACAAAAAGAGAAAACAAACAATACATAATCAGGATATGAATTCGAGTTATTCAAAAAGAAACAACGTTGGAACCTCAGGAGGGATTCAAACTCGAATCTCGTAGATTTTCGATCTGGTGTGCCTGTTACCGACTACACTGCCGGATTCTTTATCGTGCGCCAACCTCAATGTAAATTTTTTAAACGAGTAGATCAATACCAGAACCATAGAAAAACACTTCAGTATTCTTGTAGACTAATAGAAATTGAGAAATTGAAATTGAAAAAAAATGTATATTCAAGCAAATTGTAGTGCTAATCAAACAGATACCGAAGATTTCTTGATCATGTCGACGGTTCAGCTACAATTTTGTGTTCATCTGTTTTAAGGTGTTCTACGAATATAATTATTAAGCGTGAGATCGGGAATGCAGCAAGAATTTGCAGCAATCAGTAGATTAGCTTTCTTTATTCGCTCTCAAAACCTTCATGATCACAAATTTGCCTCTTCCGAGATAAACGCAAATTTGTCTTCGCTCTCCGTTAGCACTTTTTTTTCTGATTTTCTCATGAGTTAGGCTGGTTGTCTTTGTCACTTCAACTGTTCCAAAATGTTATCTGGTCGTTTCCATCATGTTCAACTGTTCGTTCGATTGATTACGGCAAATCACGACGATCACCTTTGAATATAGAAAGTTTTCAAATTTTTATGGTACTATCAAAACACAAAGTCGAACAATATACAAATTAGACACGTAATTATCCAATAGCTAATTCAAAATTGTGAATGATATGCAGCAAGAGCGCGACAAATATGCAGAGATGCAAATGAAGGCGGATTGAAGAATCCTAACTTCCGTAGCCGGTCAGCAGAAAGCCTGCTTCATTCCGTTAACGTCCGCAGCTGTGGTGAATTCATTAAGAAAAATTTCCCCAAAAGAATTTGTCTTTGACAAGTGAAAACTCAAAACTCATTTATTGTTTGCTGCATTCAACTAACTCATCTGCATAATATGAACCAAGTTTTTCAAATGGAAAATTTCTGGAAAAAAGCCCATCCTGTTAACCATCAGTGTTGGCTGGTTCCTTTTCATTCATATAAAAATGAAAAAAAACTTGAATTCACGTAAAAATATGTCTTCACTTTTTATGTCTTCATTACTTTTAAAATCAGCATAACTGCGAGTATCATTGAGGGAGTTGTGCGTGTTCAAAGAACAGAACAATTGAATTTCACTTTAAATAAACACTGAAATACTATATACGTCAACAGAAAAGCTATAATTTATTACAATAAAATGATGTTATAACACATTTAGATTATAAAGGAAAAGCTTTTTTGTTATTAATTTCATTATAACTTTGCTGTAACAGTTATGGTACACAGTGAAATGGTCCAAAGAGTTACGGTAAATAGCTACCTCGCTTGAATTATCAATTTGCACCAATGGGTCCTTTTTTCGTTATCATAATTTAATAATGTATTTTGACAATGGGGAGCAGTGGCTCAGTGGTGGAGGTGCCGCAGTGACACGCCGGCCGATTCAGTTAGTGGCCGCCCCCCAGGCCTACCAAGCCCGCCATCCCTCCGGGGTCGGTAAATTGGTACCAGAGGAGTCTGGGTAAGATAACTGGCACTGACTTCGTGAAGAGTGGTCAACTCAAGTCATGTATAGACCAGTCAGGCATTCAACCACCTCCACGATATCACGTTGAACATGAATGCGGGGGCGCATCCCACTACAAGGGATTGATCAACGCCAACAATTATCTTATATTATCTATGATTTTGACAGTACAATTATTCGATTATATGATGTAAGCATTGTAAGTAAAAGTTCTAGAGTATTTTATTAGTGAGGACATGTGATGAGTGAAGAGATACCATGACGACAGGTAAGTGAACGACTAATTTTTGAATGAATAGTACAATGAAGTCAAAGTAGTCATATGAGCTTGTTTGTAGATTATCAAAAATAATAATAAAACATAAAAAATATGGGATGTGTTTGTTTCACTGTTTCACTTTATATTAGCACTCATCAAGTAGGCTTGTCAGTTCAACTCAACGTTTATGTGAGTACAAATTAACGTGTATTTGATGTTCTCCAGCGTCATTCTCTCTCCAAACACACTCAATTCATAAAATTATAAATAAGGATATATTTTTCAATCCCGTATGTAAACCGAAACCCTTAAAATACCTAAAATGTAAGAATATCGAAAGTACGAATATTTTCCTATATCTCTCTTAGGGGAATATCTTTAGGTCCCTAATATCTTTAAGGCACTAATCTTTACACCAGCAATAACAGTCCTTATGAAAAATCGACGTTTTATGAATGAAATTGTAGAGTCGAAATCTGATTTGGCATTAAACGCATAGCAATATGAATTTTAAAAATTTATTGTAAAATCTTAGGATTTAAAGAGATTAGCCGTCCGTTGAGTTCAGTTCATTTCAATTTTAATGTGACCGGACTGCTTTGTGGCTAGAGGTTCTATGATCTTTCTCGGATTCTATTAAGATACCATCAACTATGATAGGTTGAAATGATGGAATCATTATACAACATTGTTAAGTTAATCACAAAATTATGAGCCTCCGTTTGGATCTGAACTCGTAGCTGACAATCTTGCTCTACAGTGCAACTCATTGCGCTGCCACAGGACCATTGTTATTTGGTGATTTTATGCTTCACTAGTTATTTGATGAGATTTTATCTGCATTCGCCTGTTAACGAGATTTGTCAAGACAGCTGACATCAGCTTTGGTTTTAATCTGTTTCTTTTCCTTATTAGTAGAATTATATGAGGCTCATCCAATCGATTCATACCATGCCTATCTTTAACACTTAAGCCTCTTCGGCCTTTTTCGAAGTACATCCGACTGAAAAAAAATTATGCTGTATTGTTTTCTGATATCGCTGCCAATTGATTACCATGTTTCAGTAATTTCTAAATTTAAATGCATATCTTTGAAGCTGTAAAATTATCATTTTTAGTGAAAATGATAATTGCTGCCTTCTTCTTATTTCAAACAATACTACTTCTTCAACTCATTTGGACGTGCTCAAAATTGTCAGAATTGGTAATGAAGATTTTAAAAATCTTAAGGTTTAAACTCAAACATTCATCTCCAATCATGTTGAAATTTATGAAGTATCATCCAAATAACTCCCATTCATGAATCTGTATTACTGGCCGCAAACTCAGAAGAGTCCGTGAGATGTGCTTGACATTATGCGTGTATGCTTGCGTCTATGCAAATTTACTTGTAGTAATTTTGATTTAACTCCAATAAAAACTCTACTTCCAATTTGAGATGAGGAAAAATGCCACACATGCCTCTTTGTTCACTCTTTACTCAAAAGCGACAAAAGCAAATGCGAATAGTGATTGAAAAAGAAAACGTTAAAATAATGGGTTCCGCTTCCCTTACCTCAAGAAGGCCTCAGTATTGCAACACTGTGAAAGCTGAAATAGAAGATGCTGCTATAACTGAGAATCTTTCGGAATCCTTAATCTGTGGGCTATCAATGGAAAGCACTACATCGGAGAATAATTAGCATAGTCTCGAAATAACTCCAATAGGATATTTTGATTAAAGCATTTGTCTACTGTTCGAATTTTCGACACAACATTCAATATTTGCCACCGACTAATGTGCCACTGCATACAGGAGCCTCAAAGTATGTAGGACCAATAGTCCTCCATTTGAACGAGGTTCTTCGTCCTAATGAAACATACCACGATAGAAAGTAAATTGATGGGCACTCTATCCAAAAAACTTCGCTTTGACTAGAACAGCAAATTTTGTCTCACTTTCATCAAATTGTAAACCAATCAATAGAGTCTCAAAGGGTTACGGAAAAGTTAGGTAACAACGCGTTTGTCACTCAACACATCAAGATTTTCCGCTAGTCTTACCCTTATTCTTCTAGACTAGGACGGTACTGTTCTAAAACAAAATCAACGACTCAAAAGGGGTAGTCCTTCAAGGTGATAATAATTACGCCAACAGAATTATCAATATCCACATTATCTATTGTCATTAATAAATAATTGTTAGAATAAGATGACATGTAGAGAATACTCTCTCGAGTAATCTCTACTTTATCATTCAAATTACGTGCAAAGCAAAGACATATTACATATTATATTAATTAGTGGTTTATGAGTCATCGCATCGAAAATTAGAAATGGTGGAGACAAGTAAAAGTGCAAATGTCCTGATCCATAAAAGGTCATAATTTCGAAATGATCATAAAAGGTCATAACTTCGATATAATTCTGGAAATGAACTTAGTTAAAGAACAGAAAAAGGACATTATTTCCTCATACCGAAGTCTCCGCCTCCTCCCGATATAAGCAAGTACAGTAAGTACTCCTCATTACTCTTAACTCAAAACCCCTAACATGACATGACCTCTTTTCACCTTTGGTATTAGACTGATCATCGCTGTCTCATGTTATCACATGTATCGAACAATTTCCATGATTATCTCATAATGAATTATTGTCGATCTTCATATATCAGTCTCACCTATTGTATCTGATTAACAAATGTTATCTGTTTGAATAACTACATCCTTATGAGTCCTATTC
Organism: Dictyocaulus viviparus; assembly: GCA_000816705.1. Taxonomy (NCBI): domain Eukaryota; kingdom Metazoa; phylum Nematoda; class Chromadorea; order Rhabditida; family Metastrongylidae; genus Dictyocaulus; species Dictyocaulus viviparus. The sequence continues at coordinate 188,851 of KN716267.1, read as the reverse complement.
TGTATGTTCTCGACTTATCGTTGTTGTAATCGTGATGTAATATTTTTGTGTATTGTTTCAATAAAGGTTAATTACCTAAGTTTGAGGTGCAACTATTCAAGTTTGGAGCAAACCGACTACCACTGAACCCGAGCCCTTGCATATGGCATAGAAAGAAATATTTTAATCGATATTTTTACTAACATGGCGGAAAATAACGAGTGGACAAGGCAGCATCGCGAATACACGGAAGAAAACAACAGAGACCCAAATTTGATTTCAATGATTTGAGCCCATGGTTGGAACTACCCTGATTTAAGCAAATCAGAATTTGGATGTTTTGTAACAAATATGGAGTGAAAAGAGTTAGGTGTGCCCAGAAAGTGTCATTAAATCTTCATGTTCGACTTGTCTCCAATAGCTGGCAAACAAGAGTGATCAGATACCAATAAGCACGATAGGAATGGAAAAAATGTATTAAAGCAGCTTATTCCTCAGCGGTAATTAAGTTGAAATAGATGATCCTAAAAACGAGTTCTTTATTAATTGATGATCGATTAAGTCTCATGTAAATCTTCAGATTCGAAAACCTGGTGGAGGTGAAGCTGATGTGGAGACCGATAACAGCATAGTGGACACAGTAATGATTTTTACTTATCACATTCACTTGCTAATGAAAAGGATGATTTGAAATTTTAGGAGCAGAGACCATGCGATGAGCGATTAAAAACGGTAAGTTCTTACATAACATTAAAGAAGTATCAGTTATAAGCGATCAATATCGATTATGAAGAGAGCTCGTACGAGTGTTTAAATAATTGTAATGGCCTGTTATTCTACTACAACATCACTTTAGACATGCAGACATCAGGATCGCCTTTCCTCATCAAAACTTCCTCTTCATTAATCATTCCTCATATACATGAATATTTTCTCTTCGTTAATCATTCCTCATGTAAATGCATATCTCATTGAGTTAATTGGTTGAGTGATTTTTATGGTGATCATTATCAATTAGTGTTAGGCTATTGGCAAAATGTATGATATATCCATAGATACATAGATATGAATAATCCTGAACTTCAGAAATCTTCTTATCGGTCTTCCTTTACTCAAATATGATATTTGGCAAGAAATTTTTCAGAGCGATATTAAGTGTTGGTGTAGAAATCATTTTTCGTACGATTCACAAACAGTAATCTCTGTTTTCACAACAACCTACCAAATTTTCCTAATGCCCTGAAAATGATCTTCTTAGTGATATTTGTGTTTACAAATCTAGCAATTATCCTCGTATAAATAAACAAACAGAACTATACCAAAGAGGACGATTCCTTCCTGAACAATGAGGTTCAGTTTCGTAGTGTTAAAAGCCTTTCTACGCTTTGGCACCACAGTTTGAGCTGTCAAATGAATGCCAAAGTTTTTTGTAGCTTTTATGACTATTATTTTCATATTTCTAAAAGATAATGAAAGGCAGTATATACTATTTTCGCATTCATTTTCTAAAAGCATTGGGTCTACTAGAAGCTCTGTTCGTTTCGTTGAATAAAACGGAATACAAATTTTTAACGTCACTAAATAATGTAAGGTGTCATTCCATATTTTTACAAAATGTTTCAGTTTTCGATGCGATGAATTGGACCATTGCTTGTTTGACATCTTCTTGATTTTTAAATTTTTTGCTTCTTGTGAAATTTCGTAAGAACAAAAACAAATGATAATCGGAGGACGCCAGTACGAGTGTGGTGGATGCAACAAGCTTTCGCGGCATAGTTCTGCAAATTTATGAAGATTTTGCGAAACAGCATCTGGTCTAGAATGGTAATGATGCAGTACGTTGTCCTCTCTATTGAACAGTACCGAACTCTTTTCCCTGACTTCTATGTCTTATAATTATCCACTTGCTAAGAATTCATCTTCGATTGACTTTTTCGTTTGATTTTAAAGCATATAATATATTGAATCTCGAGCGTGTCATCATATAGACAGCGTTTCCTTATTCAGAGTCATATTTAGTTCAAACGTGGGTGAGTTCGGTCCTCCAGGTTCACAATATGCCCTTTGCATTCTTTTTACAAGCAATCTCCAGCTATCACCCAATTCAGAAAAGTGCTCGACTTCGTCCTGAGCAAGCAGAGATGGAAATATGACGACTCGACTCTTATCCAGAAGATCAACATCACTTGCTTCAAATATTTTCATTGTTCTTTGGCACGTCCTATCAGAAGCATTACCCTCACAAAACTTTGAAAAAATTTCTACAAGCTTCTGTAGCATTTCTTCCTTCTTGAAATTCGTATGAAATACAGTGACGTGAATGGACTTCATCAGTAACCATGGTTGCACTATCGTTTCAAACCTAAGACTAATGTGAATCGGCTTTGTTTTAGTTAATTTTAACAAAGATCAATATGCATCAAATCTACGTGTGCTTACATGTCAAAAATTGTTGTCTTAGAAACGGACAGAGCTTATCAATAGAGCTGAGGTATTTAGGTATCTATAGTGTTTATAAGAGTGTTTCGTTTATTAGTTTATAGTGTTTTTACCTAACTGTGAAGTAGCTAAATATTCTAGAATGTTGTCAGGTAAATCAACAATTAAAATACAATGAAGGAGCTGCTGCGAAGCAGAATAATCAACAAAAAAAAGAACAAGCAAAAACTGCAGGTGAGACTAATAAAAAACAGAGGATATGTTTATGTTTATCGATGTTTACAGTATTCTATTGTTTGCGTAAGCAAAAAGACTAGTGAAGAATTTTTAGGACAGAATATTTGTTTTTATTTATTACAGAAAGATATAATAATTAATTGTCGAATAAATCACAATTTGTTCACAAGTATTTTTTATTAGTTGAGTTTTGTGTCTACTTTTTTTCATATCAGTTTGAACTTTAACTGAATAGATTTGAATCGATCGATGACTTCGATCTCCGTACTTGTTGGTCCTCATGTGATTCTTAGCATACCGTAATTTTTTCATTATGAGGAATTCTTCATGAAGTCAAAACATACAGTTTTCGCCTGAGTGGATTTCCTGGCTTCTCCCAAATATATCGTCATCCAGAAAATTACTACGTGTTTATCAATGAATTAGAAGTGTTATAATTTTGATCGTATTAAGACTATACAAAGTTAATTTTAGATTTTTTCAGATTGTGTGAATGAAAAATAAATATTACAGATAGCAAAAATAAGATCATAAGATTATTGATTATCCGTTGGGGTGACAATATAGTTGAGGATACGGTAATAACGGAATGGTATTGAAATAACACCTTCATTATATATAATAAATATACAGAAATATTCTTTCATTGGGTTTCATCTATCTTTTAACCAATCATAATATCCTCAATCAGTTACAGTAACCTCATATTTCTGTATTTTATATTCAATTAGGACTATAACCACTGAGGTTTCAAATTTTTGACTTAGCTCTACGTGAATACAAGTTACAGAAAAAACATTTTAAAAAAAGAAATGCTGAATTTTTGTTGACATTTAATTCGAAAAACAAAAACATAAATAGAAACTTCTGTAAACATAGTTTATGCGGTATTTGCAGTTGAGTCAAACGTTTTTTCAACTAATTTTATTGCTTTCATTTATTATCTAAGCAATTCTTCTTCGGCGTTCAAGCTTCTTTGTTATTTATTTTTACTATATTGTTAAAAATTTTTCCCTCATATCGGCTGTTATCGTACAGTGTCGTTGGCTTGAGTAATGATAAGAAGAGAAAAAGAATAGAAAATTGATGAAAAAGATTGAGCTTGGATTCAATAATTAGCACCTCAAATTTAGTTAACAAGCTAGAAATAACTCCAAAGGAAATACTCTGGGAATTCGAACAAGGACAACATGTGATTAGAGTGAAGAACAACACTAAGCTCCGTTACGCCATTAAGGTGAAATGCACCGACAATAAAACCTACAAGTACGATTCTTCTATTTCCTAGTTATCATTTATTGCTTAGAACTTTTTTCTTGAACCACACGAAAACTTATCAATTCTTACAGAAGAAAGAAGCTTGATTGACTTATACCTTTTTGGTTATTTGAAGGATTCTGAGGGTGTTAATCAAACGGGCATTTCCTGTTCAGCTTGTCAGAAAGTAGTTGAATAACTATTCAGCTTATCATGGATTTTGATAAGAAAAATTCAAAGGAGCTTTGCTAGGCGTCATCCAGTCGTCCATTACGTAGCACGTATTGGCCAGCTAAAACGTCGGTTGAGAATAATTAGTATTTAGTTGATTCTGGATAAAGGATGTTCATCAAGAGCACAATGTTTTGATGCTCTATAAGTGGAATGCAAATCCTCATTGTATACGGTTAAAAGAGTAGTGAAAACATTAAAATTATGCAGCTGCAATAAACTTTGTTTTCCTTAAAAGAGAGTGCATCAAGAAAGTAACATTTCTATAGAAAAAGCTTACTATCATTAAGCTTTTGTTGATTCAATTCTAATTACTATATGGATTAAGAGATTAGAAGGGATTAATAAGAAGAAAAAGAATGTAGTTATCCGGTGGCCATTTCCTGTAGGAACCAATTTTTTTTTCAATTAGTGGATTGTCGTTTATTAACGCATCTCAATTATTTTTGCATCTACCGTTTATGATTTTCTATACACTTCCAAAATATCAAGATTTCAAATGAAGCACTTCAAGAAGCAATTGATTATATTATCTTAGTGATAGCGTGATATGATATCTACGACATTCATCATCGTTTCCTTTTCATTAAGTTTCGCGGCTCACATGAAACAAAATTTTCCAATCTTCTTTTACGATATTCTTATCAAACCTATATATTGATTATTTTATCACGAGAAGATTAATAAAGGTAGCCTTAGAAGGCCTTATGTCTGTATTGCTTTAGGGTTACACCAGTAGCAGATTTTGTTGAACCGGGAAAAGTCCTTCCGATTGCCATAGTACGTGGAAAAGGTGGTCTGAAGAAAGACATAATTGTTCTCTGCTCGATGCCTGTGAGATTTTCTATGTTCAATTTCGTCCCATTGTTAATTTCAGCCTACTATTCAGCTTATTATATGAATGGATAGAAGAACATGTTGCAATGAAACGCTTTACCACTGCGGCACTTCCACTTCATGTTGGCATTATTCATTCTATCATTAACATCTGCTACCCGTATTTGATAGTCTAACTGAAACAAAGACGAGGCAATTCAGAAGTGTTTCCTTTTTAAAAACGAACAGAAATTGCTGATGTTCTTTATGCAGTAAAAGAAAGATGTAAAAAAATTACGAGCGATCAATTGATGATGCTCGAGAGAAATAAGTTAGTGTGGAAACTGAATATGAGACCAAACATCACAATTTATGACGTTTTAAGCATGATGACAGATTACACTTGATAATTGAATCACTAGATCATCTCTAGATCTTCCTTCTTCTTTGTTTTCAATGCGAATTTTAAGTCACTTTACATAATCAGACGTCACATGAAGTCTGTACGAAAACGCCTTGCTTATACAGTTGTATGAATAAACATGTATAGAGATTAATGCTTCATCGTCCGACATTTTATTCATGTACTCACTGATAATAGTGGACACTATTTCATATGCTATAATGAATAATGATGATTCCCTCAGGACGAGTTAGATATGATGATTAAAATCATTGCAGGTGTCGAAAGACGAAAAATGCGCCAGCGCTGTATTCAAAAGTGGTTCTCCCAATATGGAAGTGATAAAAATGGATAAACGTGTTATTTGATATGATAACGGTTATAAAGTTTTCAATTTGTCAGCGTCGTAAAAAAAAATTTCATTGAATTTCATTCGTCTGGGTGTTTTCGGATAATGCTTATAGATAAGAAGCATAAGAAATTATTTTAGAAGAGAAATTAGTTATACACTTCTCTGTTAATCGCCGTTAAATATTCAGGACGTCATCAATGGTAGGAAGAACCTGTTTTGTGATAGTTGATCGTCTATACTTGCAATCCCTAAGCCGAGCACAACCGATTTGCTACACGTTTTCCTCCTCCTATAGAGCACAACAGCATTAAACGGAGTCACATATTAACATAGTGAGGACTAAACGACCGAAATTGAATAAATAGCAAAGGATAGGCCTCTGGAAGGCCAACAAAAAACTGACGGCATGAGGAAAATTATCTGTTGATATTTTCTGGCTATTAGAAAACGAATGAATATATCGGTCAATTTTTCTTCTAAGATACGTTAAATTAGAATGTAGAAGTTAATCGACGTCAGCACGTACTGAACCGCCTCTAGTGGATGACAGTAATCGTAAAACATCAAAAAGTTGAAAATTTGAAACCTACATGACATGTGAATAACCACCACCTAAATATCTCAGAGATATACCTCATATACTCATGTACTTGTAAATTGCTATTATCTTGCTCCATTGAATAATATTAAAATCATCACTGAGCTCAAATAAGTGAATTCATCGTTTGATTTTTTGCCGTTTCAGGGAATATTCGCGTGCTTTGAATATTGAAACGATAACGAAAAAACCACTGATTGATTCAATCACAATCATCATTATCGATTTATTGAATAATCATAATCAGATTGATTTTGAACCACGTCGGATCATAATATATAAGACTTTATTTTTCTAAAAAATAAGAGGAAAATAACAATCTTGAAAAATAATAGTTTACGGAGTGTGTCTTAATTTCGATTAGCGCTCAACTAGTCTCAACGAAGCAATTCAAGGCAGGTTCACTATATGTTGTAAATACATGGCTTTGTCTAAAATTTTTTTCTCTCTGAAACAATAGTTTTCTGTTTAAGTTGCCAATGTAAGCATCGTCGATATTATCAGAATCAACTGTAATATCCAATACGATAAGTTTTCTGAAGTAGTTTATCGGAAGAAGTCAAGTAAATCCACATTACCGTTATTGTTCTACCGACGAATTTGTCGATGTGAGGCACCTTCACCACTGCACCACGGCTCTCTTTATCTCTACAGTAATGCAGTGATGAAGTTATTGATATTCGTCTCGCTAGCAGAAGTGCTATTCTGTGAGTTTATCGGTTTGACCAGGTTTCTATTCGCCGGTTTCTTATCAGTTCGATTTTTACGATAGTGAGTAGTTCATTTCATAATGACGTCTTCAATCTCCATTTCATACTCTACAGTCATCAAACTTACCAAACTATCTATAGGTTTCTAGTCTAGTCTTTCTAGTCTATCTAGTCCTACAGGTGCTCCACCTGCTTTTCATGGAATGACTTTCGTGCTTACTTTTTCCTTCATATATATTTCCCTTACATCCATAGAAAAAATATATCCTATTTATTTTCATTTATCATAAAAATTCTTACATTCAGCTGTTACGTATAAAATTCTATAATCACAAAAGCCATTTGATAATAAGAAATTATGAAAGTACTTGTTTTTTGTGCAACCACAGACAATAAAACGTTCGAGTAGACTCGATTAATGATGTTGACTTCGGTTTGAAGACGATGAATGAATTTTTGAATTTTTCTTGAATGAACTGTGCAGAGCTACCTGCTTGCAATAACGTACAGCTTGGTAGAAATTTGATTATGCAAATGTCAGTAGCAAGCTAAGCAATCTAACTAAACTTCATCCATTTTGATCAAACAACTCATTGGTAATATAAGCGGTATGTTTTAAACAGGAAACTTTAAGATAAGAAAATAAGTGTTGCAAACAGTTAAGTCTCAAAGGGATATCTACCCTCGGTTTGTTTATTTCAATAAAAATTTCTTGATTTTTTTTGCATGCATATAAAATTTTTGTGATATGATCTACGGGAATTGATTCACTGAGCCTTCTTTTCGTTGAGCATTCGTGTTTCTGGGTCGCTGAGTCAGGCTTGATCGATGCACCTGATTCGTTTGGATAAGTGGCGATTATGTGAATACATAAGGTTGATTGTCATGAAATTTGTCGCAATGCGGTCCTACCTTTTCGCGATGGTAGATTTTGTAAATAGTCAATATTTTCCCATACGAACAGCCTTTAATATAATAATTTCAAGGGTAGTAGAGAAGCTATGTGCTCATGGTAGAACAAATTGCACGACGCTGACTAGAACTAATAGAAATGCCATGCTATAAAACTATCATATGATAATAACGAGATGAAACATAAGACTACAAGTAAGAAATATCGCAACAGTAATTTGAATCGTGCTGATTTATAGCACAAATTTATACCTCATTAGTCGGCCATGGTCTCTCTGCTGAGCACTAATAAATGGCGGATGACGATGTGCTGAACACATTTGAATCCATCACCTGGATTACCTGGATTCCCGCTGATCATCGAATAAGTCGAGCAGGCACCAGTAAAGCTTCCATTGGTCCCTATCGTGCGCGAGGGTAGTTCAGTGAGTTCTTTACGCCTTAGGGCCCACCTAATCTTCAAAAGCTTGACGTTTACGGCTGCGTCTGACTTTCTCTTTCTCGTCTCTCTCACTTCTATAATGCGGAAAACGCCAAGCATTACCCTTTTGATAGAGCGTTCTATTACGTTCAATGGAAGTTAATCTTGCTTTTGTAATGTACAAGACAATAAGACATGAAGAACCGTCGTATCAAAAAAAATGGGCTCGAAGCATTGCCTTCTTTGTCCTCTTCACTACGTCCTCGATTCTCTTGTATGTTTTCCAAGCCGCTGATTTCCATCTGCTAAGCTCTGGTGCTAAGTCGTTTATCATATTGATCTCACGACCTAGGTACCATAGCCTTAGCGCTCGGAAATATTCCTTCCGTTGAGCGCAAATGGGGCATCAGCGACCTATCCGTTGTTGATTAACATCGTATTTTGGAGGTTTAACTTGAGGCCTATTTCTTCACAAGTACCGTCAAAGTCGGCTCACGGTTGCTTCACTTACCAGATATTTGGTGTCATAAATACAATATCGTAGATGAAGAGGTTGCTGACCGTCGATTTTCACTTCCATATCGTCCCATTCCAATTTTTGCATAATGTTCTCATGAGAAAGCGCTTAACTAGTCAACGCTTCCATGATCGCTTCTGCCTCATTACAATCGAAAGCTTTCTTAAGACCAATGGAGGTGAGACAGAGCGTTTTTTTATACTCTCATGATACTTCTTTGAGTCTTGAGATTGTGTAAATACGATCCATCGTGCAAAACCCTTTTCAAAATCCTGCTTGCTCACGTGGCTACTCTTCGTCTAGTCTTTTGTCAATCCTTTAAGGATGACTCATGTGAAATATTTATAGACGACTGACAACAGGCAGATTGTACGATATTTGCTAACAATGTCGTGAACGTCTCTTTTTTTTTACAGCAACACGGGCCTGTTTGTTTTTTATTTAATTGGAACAATTCATTTGGGCAATTGCGGGTGGAGAGTCGA
>KN716267.1:142317-179394 GCA_000816705.1 Dictyocaulus viviparus | reverse complement strand
TTTCTCATGAGAAAGCGTTTAACTAGTCAACGCTTCCATGATCGCTTCTGCCTCATTACAATCGAAAGCTTTCTTAAGACCAATGGAGGTGAGACAGAGCGTTTTTTTATACTCTCATGATACTTCTTTGAGTCTTGAGATTGTGTAAATACAATCCATCGTGCAAAACCCTTTTCAAAATCCTGCTTGCTCACGTGGCTGCTCTTCGTCTAGTCTTTTGTCAATCCTTTAAGGATGACTCATGTGAAATATTTATAGACGACTGACAACAGGCAGATTGTACGATATTTACTAACAATGTCGTGAACGTCTCTTTTTTTATACAGCAACACGGTCCTGTTAGTTTTTCATTAACTTGGAACATTGCATTTGGACAATTGCGTGTGAAGAGTCGAACCAGCGTTTTAATGTGAACTGGCGGTAGATTACTCAGATGTTCTGGTCCATTCCTGTCTGGCCCGGGAGCTGTAAGATTTTTTACCGACAAAACTGCGTGCCAGATCTCGCAAGAAAGAACGTTAGCAACAACATAATAGCCTTTCTTCTCATTACATGAAGGTAGACGAACAGGGCTCTTGAAGACATTCAAGTAGTAGTCGTAGACGATTCTCTCCATCGCCTCACTGAAAGAGATAAATGTTGGGCCATGGCGTCGGAGAGCAGTTATCTTGGTCTTGTGATTTGTGGAGCATCAGCAGGCATAGCAAATATTTTTGCCAGTCTCATCTGCTTGATTCAAACTTGAAAAAAGAAATGAATTTGGATGCATATCCTTCAAATTGCGTTTCACATCACACTGCTATGGACCATACTAATAGGCAGTAGTAAGTAATAGACCTAACTACTAATTGAATACTTCTTATTGGTTTCATCAATTTTGTATTAAAAAAACTTAATATGTCCGTAGAAGACGTGCTGCAATTGGTTTTAAAATTTCATCTGACCAGTTGCGCTGTTTCAAAAGTACTGAAAGGTAATTTCTGTCTTTTTTCAATGCGAGGAATGGAGGCGTATACAAGGAAGCGAGGTCCAAGCCTTGTGAAAGGAAACGGAATAATATACGTAAATGTGTGACAAGACTTTTAACGCTGATATTTTCTAGCAATACATTATCCTTATCGATCATAACGGGAGATTAACGTATTACACACCTTGATTTGCACTTTTCATGTCACGCAATAATCCTACTGTCAACTATTTATTGCATATTTTAATTTTGTAACTATGTGTTTATCAAGTCAATCAAGCTCTTGGCCCTAAGACGATAAAAAGTAACTCATGATGAACTCTTTTCAAATGCGCCACGGATTCATCAATGTGTTGTCGTCGAGGTAATAAAGTGATATGCTGCTTAACAAAATCATTTGATATGAGGAATACTTGCCAAGTCAATGCTGCTCATCTCTGATATCATTTCACTGACTCCGGAGATATGGCGGACGTGGTAAGGCAAGCGCAATCATATGCAGAATCGAGCATGTGTATAGCTGCAGTACCTCATATCACTCCTCTATGCGTCCAATATAAGAAACGTAGAAACTTATGCATGTGGAAATGCATACATTTTATTTGGCTTAAGTTAACTCTGTGAGACTTACAAAGCTTTTAAACCCAGCAGAGCGATGAGTCAAATTCATCAAACACTGTATTTTACACTTCAGAAAAGATGATCATCGCTGCCGCCTTTTTATTTCAAATAATACTATTTCTTCAACTTGTTGTACATTGCGGGAAAGGGGCAAAGGTGAGGAATTATGGACAGTGATTCACATGCAATTCAGGAAAAATCCTCAATTTTTAGAAACGAAAACCTGCTGCAGGTACCTTAAAGTCGCGTAATGAGAAAACACAACCTCTCAAAAAGGATAAGGTTCATAGTTTGCGCTTAGATTTACCACTTATTATTCTTATTTATCATATCAAAATGCTTATGATTTAAATAATTTAAGGAGAAAAAAACACAATCTGCTGATGCTAAGGTGAGTCAGACAATTTTAGAATAATTCTATAATTTTTAAAAAATACAACAGAAAAGCATGAGAATGACAATTGATCTAGGTGAACTCAGGAGTAAATAAATCAATAATATATCTTTTGTTTATTTGACGATAAAATTAAACATACTCTTATGCTTTACCGCTGACACTTTTCTGTATGAGTTTCTTTTACAATGATGAGTTACAATGAGTTTCACAATGATGTTAGAAAAATATTATAGCTCTCAGCGAATCTTTTGAGCGAAAAACTGGATTAATCTTGCGCGTGATATGGGAAAATATAAAATTTATTGGTGTGCGCTTAAGTTTGTTGATAATAAACGACAATCCAGGAGTTGTCATGAGGATCTGCCCGTTAATGAGATCGATTTGGCGCGCTCATATTGATAGCTGATAGGTGCTAAATATTACTGGATCAATTATGAAAATGAATGCTGGTGTGCATAAGGTTATACTTGGATTGCTGTCGTTCGTTTGTTTGGACACGCCTAAACGTTTTTATACGATAACCCTTGGCTTCTTTAGCATCTTTTGGTATGTTACAGTTACAGGATACATATTGAGCGCAGTAATATCCCACAATTTGTTCCCATTTTCATATTTCGAAAGCCATGATAACGAAACCCTTCATGCTACTCTGATTATAGGCTATCATAATTATTTTCGATAAGAGAGCTATAAACTCAAAGCGAACAGAGCTCAACAGAACAATCTAGAAATAATATTATATTTTTAGAAATCGAAAGTAGATCAAAAACAGAAGAAGATCAAAGTAAGTTAACATTTCTTCGAAAAAAAAAACAATTGGGAAGAAGCTCTTTATATTAAAAGATCACAAAAAAAAACTGGAAGAACATGTTAAGGGTGGAGATACTGGGAAACCTGAGATTACTGACGACAAGAAGAATGAAGCAAAGAAGTATGCGAAGAAAGAAGAAGATAAGAAAGATGATGAACGAAAAGATGAAGGAAAAGAGGATGAAGATACGAAAGAAAAGCGTGAGAAGGGCAAGAGCGAAGACAAGTCAAAGGAAGATGATAAGAAAGTTCTGCAAAAGAAAAAAGAAGAAAAGAAAGAGGATGAGAAAAAGGAGGACGAAAATAAGGATGATGACAAAAAAGAAGAATCAAAAAAAGATGAAGAAAAGAAAGATGAGAAGGTGGAAAACAAAAAAGACGAGAAAAAAGAAGAGGTTAAGAAAGAAGAAGTAAAGAAGGAGGAGGTAAAGAAGGAAGAGACAAAGAAAGAAGAAGTAAAGAAGGAAGACACAAAGAAGGAAGAAGTAAAGAAGGTAGATGAAAAGAAGCCGGAAGAAAAGAAGGAAATAAAGAAAGAAGAACCGAAAAAGGTTGAAATTAAAAAAACTGAAACCGTGTTAAAACCTAACCCAACAGGTAATGTTTCTTTTTCACGGCCACTAAAGCACTAGTAATTCAAATATTAAAGTTGATTACGTCAGCATTATTAAAGCCATCGTTGGTTTAATGTGACCGACAACTCAACACCAATATGCCTGATTTTTCTTTGAAATTTTTCTCTTTTTCCAAAAGAGGTGCCAGTTTTTTTATTAATATCAGTAAAGGCGAGATCATTATGAGGATATTCGCAATCACTCGCCATAATACTTATGAATAAATAATGCAAATATAAGTGAAATGCCCGTAGGGTGTCGTAGATCTGATAAGACCGTACAGAATCCATTACAATGTTACAGTAATACGCATTGAACAACTCACCATACTTTGATATTTTTTTATAAATGTTATTGCTGACGTTAACGTAAAGATGATCTCTCAAAAAATGATAGAGTTACTCACTTTCTTCTGCATCTGTATTTTTCTATTGAAAAGCCAAATTATTGTTTATCAATGACATTTTGTTGTCAGCTATCTGATATTTTATCAGTTTCATTAGTTATGCGCTTTCTATCTCTTCATTCAAGCAATAATTTCATGTGTTAGAAACTAATTGTATATATTTCACTCCATTTCAATCTTTTTTTGCAAATCAGAAGCTAAACTGCAAGTGATACCTCTGGAGCTGAAGTGGGAATTTGAACAAGGACAACAGGCGATCAGAATCAAAAATAATACTAAAAAACGTCACGCCGTTAAACTTATGTGCTCGGATAGCAATCTATACACGTTAGTCCTTATTTTATGTGATCTATACTGTTTTTATTCCAATAAATAGGAATTTAAAGTAATGCTCATGGCAATCATTTTATTGGTTGTCTACTACATCACTTGGAAAACATTACAGTACCATTACAGTAATCTACGGCATATAGTATTAGCCTATAATAAATCGTTAAAATAATCCTAGCGTATTGCTTAGATCTCTATTAAATATCTGTTTGATATTTTTGAAAGGAAACGAGCGGCTTGGGGATTATATAAGAGCATCGAAGACGTAGTGTGGAGAGAACAAAGAAGACAAGACTCCGAGCCCGCCTTTTTGATACGACGGTTCTTCCTGCCTTAACGTATGCTTCATAAACTTGAACATTACGAAAGCAGGATGAACGCTCATTAAGCGCAGTACAGCGCTCAATCGAAAGGGTAATGCTGGGCGTTTCCCGCATCACTCAGGTGAAAGAGGGAATACGAAGTTTTGATCTACGTCAACGATCAAGAATCAGAGACGCTGCCGTGCACGCCAAGCTTCCGAAAATTAGGTGGGCCGGACACGTGATGCATGGATGATGACCGGTGGACACGAGCTGTAAGTGATTGGATCCCACTGGACATCAAACGTACTGCAGGAAGACCACCAGCCCAATGGTCTGGCCTCTTCACCAAGGCCCTATAAAGGGATTATGATGCTCAACGAATCCCTAGAGCGAAAAGAATTCACTGGACTACCCTTGCGCGCGATAGGGAAAAATGGAAGTTTTACTGGTGCCCGCTCGACTTAGTCGATGATCAACGGGAATCCAGGTAATCCAGGTAATTTTTGAAAGCAGCATAAAAAGGATCAATACTTGATTTTGAGTTTTATTATTTTATTTCATGCTATTTATACATTATACAAACGATTTACAAACTCCATCAGAATCCTCCCTAAAAGATGTTGTAATGCATCACAAAGATTAAGCACGATGTCGTCAAACTGATCTTAAGGAGGAGACACCAACAAAAAACGATTCTTTATGATGCAAGAGTTGTTCTTCAGAGCACGAGGTATCATATGTGCCGACGGTACTGATGTGCTGTAATCTTGTATTTATTAGAGTAAACATAAGACATGAACATGCGAAAAATGCTGGCTGACTATGACAATGCTTTGAAACAATTGGCCATAAGTTCAAGCTTAATGCAACTACGTGAATCAAAAACGGAAGTATTGTTTATGTTTTAACACATGGGTCAAAATAACACATGTGCTTAGTAAAATCAAACGAGTGACTTGGGAGAATTCTTTGTAAATGTGGTGAATATGAGAACTTGTGCAATTTCTCGTCATTATGAATCGCTACACAAGGAAAATTGGACGTTAAGTGAATATGAAAGATTAAAAACGCGAGAGATCAGATTCCGTCGAATATCGAACACACTATGCAAAGACTGCGAGTACTGTGAGATTTCTTTGCCATTGTATCACAATGTTACACGATAGGAATACTAGAATTCTTAAAGAACGAAGAAGAAGAATGAATTCGTTGCGTGCAATACAAAGCGTCGGAATATTAAGTGGCGTCTGCTCTACGGCTTCTATTTTATATGATATTTATTAAAAAAAAAAGATCAGCTTCTGAAATTCACATTACTTATTAGTCAATGTGAAAAATGATAAGCAAATGAAATTATGTTCAGACTTGCTCCGTCCGCAGACTTTGTTGATGTCGGAAAAATTCTAATAGTTGCTGTAGTGCGCAAAAAAGGCGCTTTGAAAAAGGATAATATTGTGCTCAGCTGTGCACCGGTGAGCATTTATGAAATTATCTGTTAAGAATAGTGATTTTTTAACGAATTAGTCCTCTAGACAATTAAAAAAAACCCGATTTAGGTATCCGACAATGACAAGGATATCAATGAAGTATTCAAAACTGCTACTCCATACACGCAAGTTATCAATATGGATAAGCGTGCTGTGAAATGCTAGTGCCATTAAAAAATATTCATTGTTTTGTGATGTACTCAATTTCTCGAAAATGTTGCAATCGATTTTATTCAGCTATAATACATTGAAATGAGTCAAGCAGAGAAGTCGGTATCTGTTTCGGTGCTTCTCGTCACTTCCATAAGATATGCTAAGCTTTGCCATTGATCAACTTTGTGGTGAAATGCGCCTATGCATTCGTGTTCAACTAGAGATCAACGTGAGTTAGTTGAATGCGAACCTCATCTACCCAATGGCTTGAGTTGACCACTTTTCACTAAGTCAGTGCTAGTTATCTTACCCAGATTTCTCTCTGGTTAACGAACCTGGAGGAACAGAGAGCTGCGTAGGGCCGAGGCCGCTACGAACTGATTTAGTTCTGTTTCTCACTGTGTTCCCTTTCTTTTGCGTCCTCAAGTCTGCATAATACAAAAAAATATAATGACGTAATTAAGAGATAGTTTGTAATCCGAGCTTTCGTGTCAATGTGGCACCTCCACCACTGAGATTCTACAACTTTAACGCAAAATTAATAAAATGTTTCCAAGATCGGCTATCCTTTAACCTCGGCATTTGTAAATTGATTTTCTTGGCTGTGACGTTGTTTAGCAGTACTCGAGGTTGATAAACAATGTCCTATTGAAAAGACGGTACAACACACAAATAAAACGCTAATGTTTCGGAAAAATCGCCTTCTTAAGAGTTTAAAAAAGTCTATGGCATTAGTGTGGTCTATTCAATCAAGCACTATCGTTAACCTTGCAAAAGAAACCCCTCAACCATGTCTTAACACCCAGTCAAACACACTTCATACCAAATACTAACTTTTGGATATGGATTTCCTCTGTTGTTTGTGGAGGCAACTCTTTTCAAAGATAGCCTAGAGGCTGATGTCTGGTATCAAGTTAGACCATCAGCCTTATATATGGGGCTAGGTCATGCATATCCACAACGCACTCGTCTTTTCTGTTTAATATGTAATTTTTTGTTCTAAAATTTATGAATCATTGAAACAATTATTACTATCAATTACTATCAGATCAAAATACATCTAAATGTTAAATACGGATCAGCAGTTCTGAACGCCCTCCCATAGTTTACTAGTATGAATTCACCAACTCCTGAGAGACAGACGATCTGAAGACGTCTTTAGTAGAAGTCGATGAAGACTATAGGTGAAGAGTTTAGAGTAATAGTGTTGTAATTACATCTATTTATAGCTGTTGTGAAATTATTAAATAAGAAATAGCCATAATTGCGACGAAATAAGAATTTGTTAATCAGCGGTACCAATAGTACTACTACAAACGAATACAATGCTTTATTATGTACTATTTAAGGAACAATACGGTACAACATTCTTCTACGTACGTAACCAAAAGTTTATTTGCTAATTATTGGTCTTCTACAGAAGCTACAGAATGCTTAAAATGACATATAACAACAAATCGACTAGTTCTTAAGAATTGAACAATAGATGAATGCGACATTTGAACCTATAAACTTTTCTTGATAAGCTCGATGATTTTGTGCACTGTAGAGTTGAGTGAGTCGATTGATTCAATGAGATTCTCTCTAAATTAGTAAACTTAATATAGAACACAATTTAAGTGCTGATAATCCAAATAGCCTATAGACATTGATTTTACGGCTCCTTCTCGAGCACAATATAGTCACCTGGATCAATTGGAATCCTGATGATCATTGACAGTGTCGAGCGCACCAGTAAAACTTCAATTCCTCCCTATTGCCAACGATTGTAGCCTAATGAGTTCTTTTGTACTATAGGGATCAAGGAAAGTCGTTAACGAAGACAAACAAAAAGGTTGGCTGGGAGCTTCGTTTTCTTTATTCCCTTCACTACGTTTTCGATGCTTTTATGTGGTTCCCAAGCGCTTCCCATTCTTCTGCTATGCTCTGGTGCTATGTCATTCATCATATTGATCTCACTGCTCACATACACATAGCTTGAGTATTTTCAGATGTTCTTTTCGTTGAGCGTAAATGGGTCGTCAATAACGTATCCATTCCTTATGAGCATCATCTTCTTCAGATTTAACTTATAGTTAATTTCTTCCCAAGCACTGTTGATGTCGGTTGACATATGTTTCGCCTGCTCGATGCTTGATGTAATGAATATAATATAGTTGGGGAAGCGAAGACAATCAAATTACCGACTATTGATATTCCCTCCCATATAGTCCCATTCTAATTTTATTCTGAAAAGCTCTGTAAAGTGGATATCAATAGTTTTGGCGAAGTAGTATCGCCTTGCCCATCCCTTCTTTTCACATTGATTGTGATGTCTTCATGAAGCGAGGTAAATGTGATAGTGAAATTCTTGTATAACTCATAAAGAATCTTGCTATATAGAGTCGAAAACACTTGATAACTTAACGTTTTGATGATCGATTTTGCCTCTACAGAATTGTTAGTTTTCTTGAGATCGATAAAAGTGAGACGAAGTGGTTTCTTACACTTTCGTGATACATCTTTGAAACTCATGGTTGTGCCAATGTGGTCCATCGTGCTAAACTCCTTTAGGAAATTTGCTTGCTTACGCGAATTTTCTTCGTATGAAGTTCTGTCAATCCTCTTGAGGCTGATTCATGTTAAAAACTTACAGAAGACAGACAGCAGAAGGATTGGGTGACAAATACCAATGTTCTTAGAGTTTCCCTTTTTGTGCAGCAGCACGATCCTGCTAATCTTCCATGAAGTATTACATTATGGCTCTTAAGAATAATAAAAGTAGAACATTGAAATTCGTGTCGGACAAGTTCTTTTCACCTGTGCGATAGTCAATTAAACCACTTTTTTCTGGAATCAGTAATTCGAAGAGATACGACACTACGTATCTTCATAGTTGCTCTATTTCAAACACAAATCTACTTAGTTAAAGGTTTCTAAGTTTATTGGTGTAAAATTTGAATATGGTCTCCCTGGTTAGGAGTCTCTTCCAACAAAGAGACTCCAGTCCACTCATTGGGATAGGCAGACAAGTTGGCATGATTAAACCACATTATTCTGTTTCGCACGGAACGGCTGTCCAAGCTAACCGTGGATACAATCACAAAATACAGTTTGAAAAATGGACCTTATTCCACTGATGCTAAAAGAGTCCTCGGTACGGCAGCGTTGGGTGGGACAAGTGCGGAGAGGCTGTTAAAATCTCAGAGTCAAACTATAGAAACATAGCACCAAAGTATAGCAGAAGGAAGCAAGCGGATGGGGAAATACTTAAGAGCATCAAAAAGGTAGTGAAGAGAACTAAGAGGATGAAGCTACGAGCCTATCTATTAGGCAGGACGGTACATCCTCTTTTAACGTATGCCTTGGAAATGAAAGGACATCACAAACGCAGGATGAACGATTACTCAGCGGAATACAACGTTCTATCGGAAGGGTGATGTTTAGAGTTTTCCGACACACACAAATAAAAGAGGATTCTAACCTACGTCAACGAACAAAAAACGGAGAAGCATAGGTGTACGCCAAGCTTTCAAAGATTAGGTGGGTAGGACACATAATGGGTATGAATGATAGTGGGTGTACAAGAGGTGTAAGTTGTGATTGGACCACTTTGGACATTGAACGCACTGCAGGATGACCATCAGGAAGGTGGTTTGACTCTTTCGTAAAGGGTGCAGGAAGTTTTTATGGTCATCAACGAGTTATAGCGAAAAGAACTCATACACTACACTCGTGCGCGATAGGAAATTGATGTTTCCGTGGTACTTGCTCGACACTGTCGATAATCAAAGAGCATTCAGGTGATGGAACGAAATACGTACAGAGATTATCTGAAGGAAGAAAAGCCATAGGAAAAATTTCAGTTAAATCATTCCCAGATGCAATGAACAGTTTTAAATATTCAAATAAATTTGTATCAAAACAAAATATGTAGCTCAATGGAATAATATGAACTTGGAAACAGACAATTGAAACCAAGATATAATTATTTAATAACACAATGACCTCAAATCTCAATAGATTGAGGCAAAACCTATAATCTGCTCAAAAGCGTTTGTATAAAGGATGTGTCTGACCAGGCCTGTTTTGTTTGAAGCTAATCACTTTAATGTTATCATTTAGTCAAGAAACAAACCTTAACTGATATGCTTATTTATGTCTTGAAAAAATTATTGTATGAAACAATGCGAGTGATATTTAGAACGACTCGTTAATATTGCTCCATCTCAAGTACGTGGTGTTGAAATCAATGTAGTAAATTATAAGAAATAGTAAGAAGCAGTTCTACCTTTTGTAGTTTATGGTACTGATTAGTTCTTCATAGAAGCGTAGAAGTTGTACAAGACTAGACTTGATTGCTGAGTGATTCGCTACAGCCTTAGACGTATGTATCCATGCCATTCCGTATTCGATTATATACAAAACCTAGCAGTAAAGCTTATTATAAAATATAAATTATTTTATGAACACAAAAACCTACGGATAACAACTGTTGAGTGAAAAACAAAAGGCTTAATACTTATCTTTTTTATTAATAGAAAAATTACACAAATCAGGGGTGACTGTTGTTTAACAAATGGAAATACGACGACATCAATGGCATACTATGTATCCATGACACCACTACTAAGCTATAGTACGTCTTCACATGTAAACCGTACCTCTTATTCTACCCTTAGTGAGGAAAAAACGCATTGACTAAATCAAGATAGCTGCTAAAACCTGAAGCACCATGTACGCAGTAACATTCAGGGCCAAAGAAATAGAATGTCTAGGAAACATCAGGCTTTTCTTTAATGTGGTCAAATCTCACTAACATTTGTGGAATGTGTCTACGCATTCGTGTCTGACGTGAAATTGTTGAGGTAATTGAATGAGAGTTTGACTTGATTTAACTACCCTTCTACAAAACTGCTGCTGCTAATCTTTCCAGTTTTTTGCGATACTCACTCATCGTCTGCAAAGAGGAGCACAGGCCTCTTAGAGCAATATTGGGGCCTACATATCACGATAGCTTCATTATGGAGCACACAAAAATCTATGATCGCCATAAAAACACTACAAAATAATTAAAAAACAAATAATGTGTTTACTTTACCACAACTGAACTACATACCGTTTGCCTAATGTCTCTTAGATTTTCCAAGATTGGAACAGATCCATTCAGATTGCGACAAGCTTTTTCTAATTCGTTCAACTTTGTGGTGTCAAAGCGATAATTACGTGCTTTTTGACAAATCTAAAGGATTAAAAGAAATGTAGTTATTTGTAAAATCACTATAGGTCAAAAAATAATACTTAATATTATTATATTTAAAAACAAAACTTTGTCGTAATCATCCACTGAAATTTTCAGACCAACTACAGAAGGACATAGATACTGTAGAGTCTACCTCTTACTCCTTAGTTAGCTAGAATTAGTTTTTCTTTCCTATTTCCCCAGTACATCATTGGAATATGCCAGTAAAAATATAGATACTCAATAGTTCACCTTGAGCACGTCCTTTCTGATACGGTTCACAGAGGATTTTTTGAGGACTCGATTAGGCTTAGTGAGGTACTAAAACAATATATGAATTACAAAACGAGAACGTTTATGAGAATCACTTCAAAATTACTTATGTATAAATTATATTAATAGAGAAAAATATGACGAATAACCTACCTTTTCTGTTTTATTGAGTAAATGACCATCTTTAGAAACGATTAGCATCGTTTGTGGATTAAATCCTATTGAACAATTTTTGCATTCTGCAAAATTCTCCGTTTCATCAATCTAAAATTACTTTTCAAAATACGTTATTCAGTCAGTTCAGTGGGAAAAAAAATGACAAAAATGTAAAAACTATTAAGAAGCCTCTTCATTTTACTGCACTAATAAATTGTCTACAGAGCAGCTACCTAACACGTGAGGTAAATTTTTAGCACACCCGTTGGAAAACAAAGAAAATAAGGAAAAGCTAAAAATATAAAGCATTATGCCAGCAAAACAGATCGACAGTTTGTGACATTTGAGTTCGAATTTCATCTGAGGCTAAGAATTTTGTAATTAACTCATGATGAATGTACGATAGTTATTTAATAATGATAAATTAGAGTGCCGTAAAATAGTTCTGTCTAAGTGCTTCCAATTCTCAACGACCAATCATCTACACATCAGAAATTACAATTTTTCGAATTTTCACTATACATGTTAAGTATTAAAGTAATGTAATCCTCTTAACTATTGAGTAAACAATGTGTCATGGAGCGACTTCCTCTTCACAGAGTTCATTGTGATCTATAAGCTAAAAAATTTTCAAAAACACTAGCAAAATACTCACCAAAATTGGTGGTCCAGAGCATTGGCATGTTATTTCCCTTATATTGTGAGAACACCCATCATCACCAATGCCTATAACGAATGAATAGCAAATAGTCCTCTTCAGTACTTTTCATCAGAAAAAGTAATAATAAAGTATTATTCCATAATCCATAGTAGGTCAAATATTATGATGTAAATTGAGAACGCTAATTTTCCTGTCCTCAATCCTAGCATCAACACAAGATGATACTATAAGTGAATGCTTTTTCAATCGTATTCCATGTAAAAATGTTACGATTTTGAATGTAATGCAGGCATTTGAAAAAGCGTCGTGATTATTCCTAAAGCACAATTTTTGCTCACATTATACATTCTTTCCATTAGAAGAGAGACTTGTAGTGGCCGACAGTAGCTGAGTTAGACCTTTCTACTATAGTATTCGTAATTACGCTAAGTTGGCAGCAAAACTCAGAACCTCAGGTGGGACTTGAACCCGCAGCTACAGATATTCGGTCTGACGTGCCAATCCATTACACTACCAAAACCCTCGCTAGACGACCACTCATTGCTTCACTTATAGTACGTGGATCTCTTATTAGCACGGCGGACCGGATATGGGTTATAAGTGCGGTTCAAGTCCTGACTGAGGTTCCGAGTTTTGAGACCAATTCAGAATGATCACGAATATTATAATATCATTGCTAAACATGGTACAATTATGATAATTGTAAAATAAAAATATAAATTGTGATTGCTTCTTCTATAGGTTTTCTACCAGTTATGTGAAGAATCAGCAAAGAGTGACACAACAAGCGCCGCTTCAACTCCTCTAACAAATTCGTTATGCACCCTTCAACCAAACACATATTCGTGATATGCAAATTATAGTACTTATCATAATCACCATTGTTTCAAATTCAATAAGAATGGAATTTTATAATCTAGAGTGATAATAAAGGGAAATATAACTGATAATAAAATTTTCATAATAGCTTACATTGTTGTTTGAATCGTCTCGTCCATTCCGTTGACATCTGGCATGACATCGGCCAGTGTGGTTCTTTCTTACATTCTGAGCACCATACAATACCACATTCACACAATATACTATTGTATTCTGCAAAACCATCGTTGGAAAAATATCGATTCCAATGCTTTTTTTTGAATGAAATAAGATTTTAGAAGCTATTCCAAACGTTTCAAAAGAAGATCATAATGCTCAGCGATTCTCAGTGAGAGAGGAATACATTTGATTATTCTTGCGTGCTATAGGGACAAATGGAAGTTTTACTACTGCCATACCAACTCTCCGATGATCAACTGGAATCCAAATGATCAACGTGATTCGGAGGTTGAAGCCGAATTCTTCCACTTATCACAAAACAGCTTAAAAACTAAGAATAAGCATGATGTATAGAGAAGAATATAATGTACCATTCTGTTTGCTTATCTCGACAGTTTGTCTACATCCAGGACATTCTGTCAATTCAGTTACGTCTTCTGGAGATTGTTCAATGATCTGTACTGCAGCTAGCTTAAAAAAAATTCTCATTATAAAATGAACACTAATTTTTGTATTTGTATTGATTAACGAACTTTTGTATAGAAATTGAGTAACGTCAGTGGAAGAATTGAGGGTAAAACATCGTAAGATGATGTGCTGTCAGGAATAACAAACTGAAATTGATTTAATTATATATTATTTTTGCACAAATATGTATATATATATATATATAAGATCAAAATTATATATATAATCACGTACTGGAAGATTAATTGGTATGGAATTGGTACGAATCTGATGAATTGCAAGCTGTTTGAGGCAATCTCTGCACATCCAACAGTCGTCCATTTCAAATAAATTGTTACTACATTTGATAGAGCAGGCATGGCAACCCTAAAACATTGTCAAATGAGAAACTATAGAAAAAAATAAGCAGGTAAACATTGTTATTATTGATCGGTACTGTAGGTAAGATGACTCAGATTATGTTCAATTGAGATATCAAATCTTGTCGAATAATTTAGTACAATGATCTTTTATGAAATACCCTTTTTGTAGTACTCACAAAATTATTGTCAGAGAAAATTAGTACACACAAATAAGTTATGAGTGCAAGAAAGAGACGCTTCTATTAGCTGCTTTGAAAATGAAGTCCTGAGGTTAGTACTATTGAATATTTTCAGCTATGAATAGAACTGAATGCACTTATTTTTATCGCTCAAACTTACTTAACAAATTATAGAAATGTTTTCAAGTGATTTAATATTTACGAGAAATTTTTTCCACTTCTCCTTTCTGTTAGCAAGGGTGCAAGCATTAGACTGTAGAATATAAGAATAAAATATACTGACTACTTTAATTGGTGAAGTCGACAGCAAATTTGAAGCTGTGTGGTCATCATTAACTTCTTCACCAAATTCGTATTCAAAATCGTCCATATTGACTTTTTCAAACGGATCACTTTCCAACGTTTCGCATTTTTCTCGCAATGAGTTCGCCATGAACTCATCAGTTAATCGTCGAGCCTAAAAACAATAAAGGTTTATGTAGAAAAACACATAACGTTGTGTACATAACACTTTCCTATGAATTGGCGTCGAATGATTTATCTTTCCAAGATATAAAAATGAGGTAATGCTGCCTACAAGAAGTAGGAGCAGTCCGTAAGAAACATATCGGAATTATTGTGAGTAAATTTTAGGTTAAAGTTGAAATCTCCTCAAAATTACCTATGAAAATGTTTTTGGAATTTTTGGTATGGTGTTAATCTATCCCCAGGAAATGCATATGATTAGATACTGTTCCGTTTAGTACAATGATATTAAGTGAGCTGTATTTATTGAGTCAGTGCTGCTTATCTTGAAGTACTTCTTCACTAGTGAGTGGATTGACCTCGGAGGAATGGCGGGCTTGGTAAGCGTTGTATAAACGCAGACTTCCAATCACTGCGCTATTCTACGCTATACAAAAAGTTGTAATCTTATGAGAACCAAATTGTGTTTCGACCAAAAAACAACTCTCCCGTCTGAGTTCATTATAGAAAAATTCACTCCAAAAAATGAACCTGGCAAATGAGGGTCGATGTATAAAATGTAGGCAAGTGTTCTCTTCTTTGATTTGGCGCCAATATCGGATTTGTCGTTAGTTCAGATCTGCATGTAATTAAGCAAATAAAATTAGCAATAGAGCAAAAAATCAAAACTAAGCCTACTAGTTCATTACAGTATAAGCGTATTATTTTTAAACTTGTAATTCACCAAACATGTCCTAGTAAAATCAAACACGTTTTCTTTTTCAGTTTTTAGAACTATTCAACAAAAATATTTTAACGTACTTGCATAGCCACTCCTGAAGAAGTTGAACTATAAACTTTATTATATTGGAAATATTGCTAACTCCAAATTCCACCAAACGTTTCTTGAAAATCTTCCAATTAAATTCTCCAACGGCAGGAATGGTAGTGTTGAGGAAAACTCTGCAAGAAATTGCAAATTTCATAAGAATTATGAAGCAAACAGTAAGCTACAAGCTGTCATTGGCCTAATTTGGCCTGATGCTTCACTAATTCAAAAATCTCAGAATAACATTGTCACGACATTTAGATGGCTTTGTAACGAAATCGCGAGTATGAAAAACCTATCAGTGCTAATTGCTTGCAGATCTGGTGAGTCTAAAATTTATTCTGTGGAGCTCAATGAGACAATTTGCATCTCTTCCCGCTTTTTCCTCACTAGTTTCATATTTCAAAATAATCACTTGGAGTCTAGCTGATAAAACAGATATCTGATTTGTACTGAAATATTTTTTTCGATCCAAAAAATGACTGCAGCAGTTTTTTTCTTCAAAAACTAACTCTCGACGCCATTTGTACTCCCTTTAACTACTCATCTGTTATTCACTTCTCATGTTGCAAATCTCATCAGGATTTGATTTCAGAAAAACGATTTCCTACTTTATACAAAACCGATTAACTGACTTATATAAGATTAAGGAGCGCGTAGTGAACTGGCAGAACCATCACAGTCATATGAGGATTAATACTGTATACACAGTTTGAAGCCCGTGTCATCCAATGCTTCTACCCCTCAGAGGTTGAGTGATTGTTACCAGAATCATCCGAGAGTGTAAACAGCACTGACACGGCAACAGACTAACGCTCTCAAGTCCTTATACTGACCATTCCCATTAAAACACTTCCACTAGCCAATCAAGACAAGGAAGTGTGGCTCATCTCCTAGCTACTATCACTAGTGAGGTTATAACTCCAGTGATTTTTTTCTAAAGGTTGTGCGAAGGTAAAGACAAATATATAATAATGTTTCCATCTTGAAGCTGCGATTTTGATATGTAGCACTGCAATTGAAAAAGTATTTTTGCATCTTAACTTACTTGAGAAATTGCTTTTTATTATTTCGACACCGTTCCATAATTATAATGGCAGCTGGTGAATTCGTATAGTTCGAGTTAGCAAATACCATAGTTGTTACATCTATTGAAATTCGTTGTTGGTATAAATCTAACCAGCGTACTGTGTGATGACGTTTTACTGCTTCTACCTACAATATGAATTCAACCGTAAAAAAGTCCGAAGGACAGGAAGAATCATCAAAAAACAACTACCTGCTCAATGAATTTCGTTTTGTTCAGGTTCTCGATGTCGATGTTAACATACTCAAATATGACCGGCAAACGAAAAACAGGCTTCATATCCAGAAATTCGACTGGTTTTTGTTTCGGTAAATCCTAAAACGAATCGTATTAGAATCGCTCGCTTTTTTAGACGTATGGATCTCATAATCACTTCTAAAGAGAAATCTGATGAAAACATTCAACATGAACTAAAGTAATTTACATTTTCATTTATAATTATCATGATTGTATTATTATTTTACAACGATAGTACACTATCTGTAGGTATGATGAGTTGCTGACCGCAAAACTCGGAATCTCAGGCGGTACTCGAACTCGTACTTACAGATATTCGGTCTTTACTCAAATGTTAAGTTTCAATTTAAGGTCGAGGACATTAAATAGTAAAAACGTTCCCGTTGACTTTACTAGATTTAGAATAAGAAGGTATAGCGGTGCCTGATACCGTATAGCGATAGCAGAAGCTTTGACCTAGAAACTGTTAATGTATTCAAGGAAAAGAACACACAGTAATGAAGTAGTTTAAATTAAAGGAGGCATTTTAGCATACTTCGTTCATGAAAACAAGAAAGAACTGTTCATAGAATTATAGTTATAGCAGCACTGCAACAGGTAGAGTAATGTTATAAACTAGCGACCGATGCATTCGAAATTTCAGCATACAAACAAACAAACAAAAAATCAATGAAAACCAGCTTGAAATTAAAAATAGAAAATAAGTTTATTGAAGTGGTGAAGGCAATACATCTTTACGTTCTGAAATTCAGATTTAAGTTTTAACAATCGTTATTCTAGCCCAAGGGCATTTTTAGATAGTCATGATAATCTCAACATCACTCTTCTAAAGATTAACTTCTATATGTTTATTCAACACATACTGTACTCCAATTGATGGAGGAGTGCATTGCATTTCTGCATTCTAAAGAATAATTACTCTACCTACCTCAATTCAATCATGAGTTAGAATACGACACAGATATGTGTTTCTCAAAAGAAAATAGTTTACCGTCAGCTACTTAAAACGTAACTACTTGGAAATCGCAAAAGAGAAGAGGAAAATAACCTTAGAGGAAACATACCACTACTTCGATATCTGATATGTATTCGATGGACTCGAAGCTTTTTTGCGGCTTACTAATTGCTGGTTGAACTCTTTCCATAATGTAGTCACCAAGACAAAATCTATACGATAAATAATCGATAAATGACATCACTTGTTACCACTATTAAGGCCTTAAGAGAATAAACTACTCGAAAGAATCTGAAAATTATGCAAATTCTATCAAAAATAGAATCTGTGAAAACAATGCTCCCATTATTTTGACATTG
Organism: Dictyocaulus viviparus; assembly: GCA_000816705.1. Classification (NCBI taxonomy): domain Eukaryota; kingdom Metazoa; phylum Nematoda; class Chromadorea; order Rhabditida; family Metastrongylidae; genus Dictyocaulus; species Dictyocaulus viviparus. The sequence continues at coordinate 161,035 of KN716267.1, read as the reverse complement.
GCGACTTTTTAACTTCAGAGTAATTTTAAGCCGATGTTGATGTTTTAGACCGAATGCGAACGATTTCTAGGAAAAAAAATGTCCCTAAAGTACTAAAGTAACTGATCACTCATCAAAACTAGAAAAAGTGATGTTCACCTGAGATCGCGAGTAGGTTTATACTCGTTTTCATCAGCATGGATGCTTTCGTCAATTTCGCTATACTCTGATTCACTTACATCTACTCGCTTCACACGAACACGTCGAGGTTTTGGTGAACTTCCTGTAAAGAAGAGGTAAAATATGACTCTATAGCATATTTTTTGTTCCTCAATCTTTGTGCTTTGATAGAAATCAATATAACAAATATGTTTCAAAGTATATCATTACGAACAGAAAAAACCAAAATTCATCTCATTCGAGTTTTAGCGACGTTAACGTGGAGGAAAAAATAATAGGATTCATACCGTCACTCAACCTCTCACACTTATTTTTTCTATTGTTTGTTTTGTTGAATTGTTTGAGTGCTCACTTTTCTTCATGGAGAAATTGTGGTACATAGGTTGATCATTTAAGATCGTATACCGTACTTTGACCTTCTCCATAGTCTTTTTTTCAGCTATCCCATTCCTCTTTTCCTCATCAGCGATTCGTTGTGTAGCGATTTCCCGCCGCCTACGACAACCACGTTGTTTTTGGCGAGCAGGCGTGGAGATGGAAGAGAACTGGAATGGAAAGCTTCTCTTAATATTAGAAGCAATGCATTTATATGGATCAACAGTTGTAATAAGTTTTTTGTTTTCTGTACCACAACACGTAATGCTACAGAACACAACCGAATCCATATAAATATAAAGCTGAAGAAGAATAAGAATTTCTACAGAGGTTTAATAATCCAGATCATGAGCTTCTCGTCAAGATTATCCTTGTAAAGAATCAAATCGTATATACGGCGCTATACTACTATGAGTATTGAGTACATCTGCTGTCATCTAGGACTTATTTTTCAATTCAAGAAGACCACAAACAGATAAGGCGACGAATAGTAAAGTAGTATCCGTTTCATAATGCCCTATCTAAAATCATATTCAAACAAAAACAGAAAAAAAAGATAAAGTTGGGCAGAATAGTAAGATGACATCATCGGACCACTTCTATGAGCACTTGTGGAAATAAAACTCGTTAAAACGGTGATCGTCAAACGCAAATAGGACAGAAATTTGGTCACCTCGATGCCGAAAATTCGAATAGGCACTTTGATTAGGTTGACATTATAATAGTAACGGAAATTCATAACAGACATCACTGGTCGAAGTAAGTAAGGTGCCTAGCTTGAGGCTACAATACACTGAGCATGTCAATCACCTTGCAACAAGGTCAACAACGCTCTAGTTAGATTTTTCTAATAGAAACTTTCGACATAATATAGCACTCAAATGAATGAACTCAAATGAATAGAGACTCATTAATTCATTATGCACATACATGCAACAATACATTTAAAAAATCTTTAAGAGTACTTCACTGCAAGCCCACCACTTTCTTTTAATAGTATTATTAGTCATCTTCTACATTGTAGTATCATTATTACAAGACGATTTCTACATTGGCATTAGCTTATGCCTTTATATTAAAATATTACAGATGTTTTAACTTTTTTACACAGTAGTAACCCACTGCAGTGCCTTGCCCTTTCGCGAATTTCGAAATCACTTGCCCTCCGTGATTGAGTTCATGCAGAGCAACGACTTTCAATGTTTTGCAGTAATCGACTGAAAGCAATATAAAATAGTAACGATCTAACTTATCACATAAACAATGATCAGCAAAGCGGAATGTTGGAGGTGCCAGGTTTAGGTGCAAGGCCGATCAGATTCACGATCGCCTTAGGACTGCCAGGACCGCCATCCCTCCGGGTCAATAAATCGGTACGAGAGATATCTAAGTAAGACAGATAGCACTGATTTCGTGAAGAGTGGTCAACTTAGGACACTGTAAGGACCACGCTACTTTTTAATCACCTACACTACAACACGTTGAACATTTCTAGGCACACCTCAGATAAACGTCATAGCTTTTTTAATCCTATCCACACAAACAAGAAAACCTTGGAAATTCTTATCTAAATCGTAGTCCGTACATTATCGATTATTTTGGCTTAGGCTTCTTTGAACTCAATTGGATGATAATCTTGTGGTATTGAACTGTTTTGTCCCCTAACGTATTTCACTCAGGGTACAGTATTTTTATAAGCTTCAATATTTTTCGCTTACTTTAACGTTTCTTATCTCATTTAAAATTGTAGTAGAAAATTAAATGTATTTTAAATGTTAATGTTTTAATGACTTTCGCCATTCAGCCTAATTAAACTATAAAATTTTTAGAAGACGAATTAAAAAACATTAGAGGTAATAATTACCGCCCGAGGTTCAACGTTTTACAATTAACTCAGCATCATTAAAGATGACACCTAGTGTTTTTTTTTATTTGTATTATTTATCGATTACTACTGTTTATTTTATTTATTAACTGCTGAATTCTAATGACTCCAAAATGAACAATAATAATCAACTAAAGAAAAGTTTTTTTTTTCTTGTTAATTACTATACTAATTAACGAAGAACGAAAATATAAACTGGTTCCACACATCATTCAGCTTGAACTTTCGATACATCAGGTTTCGTTACCGTACTCGTTCTTGTGAAGACTCCTTTTTATGCCGCTATTTCATTATGCATTTCTTAACATTATGATTTTATTTTTAAAGGAGAAGTTATCGATATTCAGCATTGCCCTCCTAATTGATCTTCTACTAGGACTAATAAAGTGATCTAAAGTAATACATTTTAGTAATATTAGTAGAAATTTTACGAAGTTATAACAGATGTTAGTTAACGAATCATACCAGGTGCTGACGCTTTCAATTCCACAACTTGAGCAGAAAGGTTGTCATCGTCTTTGACACAATTCAGTAGCACTGAAGCTTCAGTCTGAATTGAAAAAAAAATTCAACACGCATAGACGAAACCTCATTGAGTTATTTAGAAATGACGTCGTCAATCATGTTAACGATGAAACAGAACTGATAACAAGTATCTATTGGCCGTTTTTCTTGTTTTTTTATTTCAATTTCACAAATTCAAACCTGAGCCCAGCGATTTTTCTTGTTAATTGAGTAAAAAATCCCTGGAGTGTAGTTGTCGACGCATTCAGACAGTACACGTGCTTTACGTCTCTTGAAAATTAACAAAGTTTGAGTCAAATTCAATATGAGTTAATCGAGTAATACTATTGATGGCAATAGTGTTCTTATTATAAAAATTTACTTTAAACTTCATTAATATTGTATCTGTTCGTCTAACTTAACCCAATAGAAGGTAACTGGGAAACGTAACCCATGAATTTTCAGATACTTTATTCAAACCAACAATCCTTATGAGGAATTAGGCCCGAGAAACCACCATCCTTTATGTATGAGGAAACAAAAAAGTGAATTGTTGGCCTTCAATAAACTACATATCCAATTTCTACGATAAGAAATAGCATAAAAAAGCTGAATTAACTCACTCTGCCTAACACTCCATAACGATCGGCGATTATCTTAACAAGAAAAGTTGGATGTGCACCAGGAATGATCTTCCTGAATCGCTTTCCGTTCAACCACTTGCTGTCACGACCATCATCGTGCCTCTTCATACATAAGAATGGATAATCGCATTCACTGCAAACATGTTCAATTTATTTAGTAATAAAAATTACGCAGTTGAAAATTCGTTTCGTAACTCATTATTTAGTGGTATTTAAATTTTATCTCTCTACTGCTGAGTGAAATTTCTAACGACACTTTACGAATATCATGGCAAATTACGATAAAGTATTTGATTGCACTTGAAACCTCATTACAAATTTTGTTGAACTAACCAACTACTTTCTTTATCTGAACGTTCTATGATTTCATCACATATTTAACTTGAATTTCAAGCCAAATCCTACGCTATTTTTCCAGGAGATGAAATCGACCTTATTTCGTCAATCTCGATTTGTTGATTTTGTTCACAGATTGAAATCTTCGCCAAATAAACCTATTAATTAATAGTTAAAAAGAGAATCATTTCGGAGTATTGCTATGCATAATCGATGCGAGTGTTATCATTGACTCACCTCATACAAGCACTTAACAGTCATTATATTATAAACTGCTCTGAAAGCTTGGCAATGTTAATGCCAAAGATAAAAAGTGCCGCTACATTTACATTTCTTCCTCTTACAAAACACCATCGTAACTTATCTATGCACTAGAACTTTCCATAAGAGAAATTACCAATACCGTAGATGAAAATATGAACATACGCAACGCTGTAATTTACAACGTTCCTCAAGGCATAGCAAAAGCACACTCATAACTCTCGACGAAACTAGAGCAGTACGATGAAAGTACTACAAAATCTTATGACAAGTGTTTGCTGCACAAAATATTTGCAATTTTTTAATAAACGCTGATGCTTCATCGGATTTCGCTTTATTCAGCACCACATATACGTGGTTATACCATTCTATTTCATGCTAAACAAAAGCGAAAGCAATCAATCCTCAAATGACGTTGGGGAGGGAATGACAGACCGGCCGCAATTCTGGAAATTACTTGACTTGACATGAAATGTGACACCCTAACTAAAGTCTGGAGCGACATCGATCTGACTTCAACAAAAAAACGTTAAACTTATCGACGTCGAATGTGAGATGATCACATGAAAATTTCGTTAGACTATTTTAAATATTAGCATTCATAGATGCTTCGCGTCATTTTTTCAAATTTATTAGTGCGTTTTTAGAATATAAAAAACTGCTTTCATTCAGTTTTTTCAAATAGAACTGAATTATGTTCTTCCATCAGTCCCCGTTTACTTCCACCGGTAGGTCCTACATCAGAATTTACCTTAGTTTATCGTGGATGTGGTGGTAATAACGAATTCCATGTTAATCAATAGTTATATTTCGTAAGAAATGTAGGAGGTGACTAGTAGATTTTGCTTTCAGTAGAAAAATGAAAACTGTGGAAAACGTTTGAATGAATAGTGAGATGTATTACTCCAAATCCGTATCGTATTCCTGGCCAACGACAACAGACATCAGAAAAGATGAAGCAAGAGAGTTTCGTTTGGCGATCCTGAAAAATAGCAGTTCATTACCATCTAATCGGTATCCTCGTATTAATCGAACCGACACATGAATGAATAAAGTAACTCGGGAATATTTTGTATGATAAACAGAAACAAAAGAATAATACAGTAAAAAAGTTCATAATTACAAAACAAACGAACTTGTGAAAAGATAAGAAACGAAAACCATCACAAAAACAAAGGTGACTCGGAATGACTAGGAGTCAGAGCGAGAACAAACAACAAGAACAACAACAACAATAACAATGTCGTTAAACAGTAGAGATGCAGATCGACTCGTTGTTCCGAGAACAGATGCTGTTCGACAGCATTTCAATGGCCTTTATTCTTTGTCATGTATACATCGAACTTATTTATAATTCAAACGGTTTTCTTAGCTAATCTATTACATCGAACGAGTGTTCTATAAGCGTTCAATCGTCTGACTTCTATAAGAAAGTAATGTTTACGTTCTAAGATGGTCGCCGTTAACGTCACTCTTATTTGAGATTTATGTTTATTTATTTATGATCAGAGAATGAATGACAAGTTGTAAACAGAAATGAAATGATGCTTTAAAGACAACTGAGTGGTTCTAAGCTATTTTTTCTACACACACACACTTTGTCGGAATGACTAGGAGTCAGAGTGAGTAAAACTAGAATTTCTGAGAAAGATCAAAGCTTCGTTTTTCGTATAACGGAAGGACGATAGGAAAAAAAAATAACGACGTAATGTTTATGGTGCTTTGGAAATCGAAAGTATTGTTCGTATTGAAATTCTGAAAAAAATTTCTACCTCATAATTCATAAGAGAGAAACTCTTATCAACGGAGGAGAAACGAGGTATTTCTATCAGATAAATAAATTACAGCGTAATAATATTGAATCTCGAAACACAAAGACAAAGAAGCGGACAGACTCTAGTAGAACTGATAAACAAAAACTTCCTCAGTTGATTCAATATGTTAACGATTTCTTTCAATAATAAATTTTTCTGTAATAAAAACTATGAACATTTTAATAATAATGGAGTTAAATAGCATTTGAAGCTCGAAAAACTGATTACATTTTACTTTTAAAAATATTTTAAACTAAACTTATAACATTGTTTATCTTTTATGATCTACTACGCATTCTTTTCTCTTAGTTTTTACTTTAATTAAATCATAGAAGTATTTGAAACAACAAAGTACTTCTGGGTAGATCATAATTCAAAGTTTTTTGAAAAAAAAAATTCACTAGCTAACAAATGTTCAAACCCATTCACATGATGTTCACGTGTTTTTATGGGATTGAGAAACGAATTTGTGGACGGAACACGATGGATATTCACGTGCTTTCATGTAATCGAGAAAAGATTTTGTGACGGAAAAACGATCAATACGTGGTGATGCGTTAAAATATTCTGGAAAAAGACGGCATTTAGTAGTATTAGAGATAGAGTGGAAGTGTTACGTCTAGTAAACAGCTGATCGATGATGTGCTTCTGTTACGCCTAGCACTTTGATGAAGAACAAGTTATAGATTTCTTGGTGGTAAGGAAAAGCTTCGAATTCTCAAGCTACCGACGAAAATACATTGTTTTTTTTTGACTTCTATAGATATATAGCTGTTGTTATTTATTTCCTACCATTTATGATAGTTTATAATGGTATTATTCTTATATTCTAAACGATGCTGAGTTAATCGCAAAACTTTGAACCTCAAACAGAACCTCATTTCAGCGATTAACTCAGCATCTATAGCAACACTTGGAAGTGCTCTCATTTGTTTTACTCAAGTATCAATTCAGATGCTTTTTTTTAGTTATTTTGTTTTTAAAAACATAAATATCGAGTATCGAGCATATTAGGAGTTTTTTTTCAAAAATTCTATTGCGAAGTTTATATTTATATTTGCTTACACGAATTACTGTAAACATAACTAAATAAATAAATAAACACTGTTTTAGAATATTAATATCGTTCAAAACATAACAACTGAATATTGATCGAAAACGGTCAAAAAACTTATCGGAAAGGTGATCTGTAAATTGAAGTGAGGAAAAAAAAAAACTCGCCAATACAATACAACGTTGTTATTTTACTCGTCTTATATAACGTGAATGATAATATGCTAATTAGTCGTTACGGTTGTCGATGAATCGATAACACTAATGATAATTTTTAAGCACAGATAATAACTCATTAACAGATTTGCATTAGCATTAAGACGTTGTAAAAATAAAACGAAAAAAAAACCCGTTACTATTACACATTTCTAACGTCATTTTAAGCCTTAAAATAAGCGCCAAATAAACGCACTCACAATGTAACAAATATTTTCTCCGTTTTTTTCTTTTTTGTAATTGTAATATTAAATGAATTTAGCGTATTCATCAGAAATAGTGAGATGAATCTGTATAGAAATTACTATCTAATAAATTTCATTTGAACTTGGTCTCATTTATCATTTTTGTGTAATTGGAAAAAAGAAAATTTTGATAGAGAGCTGAGATTAAGAGATCAAAGATTATCCCGCATATGTAGGATATGACGTCAAGGATTGAATGCAGACGAATAACTGAAGAGTTAGGAAATCTCGTTGATAATCCATGCCAGCTTTCAATATCATCAATTAGAATATTTTAATATTAGCGAACAAATCAAAATAAGTATATCTTTCAAATTCGAAAATTACAACGAAATTTTTAAAAATAAAGATATGCACTTATATTCGATTGGTGCAAAAGTCATTGCGGGTTTTGCAACGTTAAAATTACTAGAAAAAAAATAATGTCGTTTTCTTCTTCACAAACAGCCACCGATTATATACAAACTAGTTTTAAAAAGAAGGAGAAAATTGCTGGAAACAAAAACGGATTGCTAATCAGAAATTCACCTCCAGAGGAAATAATTACGTCACTGTTTTGAGTTTGAAACCTCGTGCAACGATCAAAAACCAACTAAAAAGTGTATAGGAATAGAAAAACACGTAGACGTTGTTATTCATCTTCGTTATGTGGAACACAGCACTAACTGCCTGCTATAACGGTGGAGGCGTAAAAATGCCCGTCTTCCATAACGAATGTAGCGTTATCGAGATTAAGTATTTCTTCGTTTTGCCTCACATCTTCAGCTACTGCTACTGGTTCTCGTTCCTCATCGAACTCTAACACGTCCAGCATCACTGGTGATGCACATGTGTGCATGCTCTCTTCTCTTTACGCACTATTTTCATATGAACATCCGGCAATTCAAATTGTCTTATGCATTTCAAAAATCAGCTGATCGATAGAATTGCAGTTGTTGTTTAAAATATGGCGTAGTGCTTGACCGTGCTATGCTGTGCTGTGCTGTTCCCGTAAAAGAAAGCAGTTGTTCCAATTTGTTGTTGTTGTTGTTGTTGTTAAGCAGCTTTGGCGTACGAAATACGTTACCTCGAAAATGACCTGATAACTTACGTAGCACATAAATTACGTATTCTGTTTTCCTTGAAAAGAAACCTCAATCAATCCTGTTGCTTTACGAGAAGATCCATTAAGAATCTGTGGCACTTATGAGTTCATTTTCCTCAAAGTTGATCTTTGACTGAAATTAAGCGATGAAATAGTCGAATACTTAACTCCCTATTACAAATACGACGTAAATTAAGCTTCAATGTAATGATATTTTGAGTCAGTTTTTGTTAAGTAACAACATAATTTCAAATTCGATTCGGTTTTATGCTGCTAAATTGTAATAGAAGTGTAGTAGACGTAAATATTTTTCACCCTAAACAAAAGTTACTTTGTAAGCTTCATTTGCTTACTGAATGCTGAGATACTAGGGAGGTTGTCTAGTTGAGGGACGTTGAATACGATCGAATTTCCTCGTAACCTAATATTTCAAGAGAAAAAAACGCTTCAATATGAGCATCCGTCATACGGGAAGTAATCGTAATAACTGAAACACCATATGGACATTCGAATGAAGCTGCAAGCGATCAAAAAATGATGAGGTGATGAAAATTAACGAAAACACCTGAATTTTTTTCTTTGACATCAAAGATCGTTCGTTTTAGAAGAAAAAAAGGAATCTGCTAAGTAATTATTACTGATTTACACTACTGAAAGCTTTTACGATGAATACCTCCGGAGTAATGTTATTATAATAATTCCTCAGCGATAAAAAATTGAACTTATACAATGCTGCCGAAAATATAAATTATAATCACTTCAATTGTATTTCCTATCATCAAACAGATACTCAGAAATATTTCAGCCTCCCACATCATGAACTATTAATGCTGGGAAACCTCACTCAACTGAGCTTCATTTATAACAATTGGATGACTCTGAGGTTTTGAAGTTTGTTGAAGGGAACTTACCTCCGGAGACCTCTCTTCACCTTACTCGACTTTAAACGATAAAAAACATGAAAGAAATTGTGAACTCGGAAAGTTTTATAGTCTCTGTAAATCTCATACATTCATTTTTCACTGCATAATCTTACTTTCCCAATGAAGAAAGTGAGGGAAAATAGAAAGTTGAACTTCTTGAAAATTCATAAAGTAATAATATATTAATGCAGTGAGGTAAACAACAAAATATCATCATTTTCCTCATTTGTTCCGCTCGTTTCTTCCAAAATATGGCACGATTTAATTATTCATCTATTGTTCTCACACTCATTTTATTTCTTGTATAAAATTTACGTCCCTTTAATAGTCATGAGTAAATCTACTATCAATCAACCTTTCAGAATAATCAACATATCTTTTTGCCCCTTAATCTTGGCCGTAGAACACGCTTCTTCTTCGTTTTCAACATGATTACTAGTCAAATTAGCAATTTGTGAGTTTTCCTCATTTGTGAGTTAGAATAATCCTCAGATTGGACGTCTTGTAAAGGTTGTTCGAAGCACAAAGAATTCACTAATGACGGTTATATCGTTCAAAGAATTTCTATGTATATGTACAATAAAAATATAGTTTATTCTTAACTGTACAAAGTTATCCATGAGAAAACTAAACGCCTGAGGCTCCAAATTTTGCCGCTAACTCAGCATCATTATGGATGTTAGAAAACAATTCCATCTGATGTATTTATCCAGCATCGCTGTTCTATTATTGTCGTACATTTGTAATTGTGTCGTAACTAATCGTTATTGTTTGTTGTTGCGCTATTTTCATGTAAGAGTTCTATTAACAAAATGTGATATACCAATAGAACAACTGTAAGACGAAATGCTACTTGCAGCACAGCTCTTATTGCCGAGCAGTACACTACTGAAAATTACTTGCCCGAAGCGCGTAAACGGTAGCGGAAGAGTTACACAACCTATTTGGTATTACGAGGCATTCACCGCTAAGTTACTTTATAATTTGTTGTAAATTTACTGTCAATTATGTAAATAACGCAGTCTATGAAATTGTATAGAGGTTTTCTGTTTTGTTAGGTTTGACTTTCAACCTCAAAAGAAATTTGAAGTGGTGGCCACTGAACTAGTCTGTCGATAATTATTCGATGAGAACGCGACACGATGAAAAATCCTCTCTTACTTCTGGAAGAAAACAAAGAATTCCATGACCAAAATGGAAATTGATGTGATGAAAAAGAAGAAAACATCAAAACAGTCGGCAAAAACTTGTTTATTTGTTTATTGTGTAAGAAAAATGATGATATCATTTGCAAAGCTGAATAAAAAACACAGGATAATGATTTACTAAACACTAACAAGTGTTATTTTAAGAATTTACATGGGAAACGAAATCAGAGACTGTTGTTTGAGTGTGAAAAACTTGATAGAATTGCAGTCATGTCCTAACTTTGCTTAAAATGCATTTTTATTTTATTATTACTGTATGAATCGAGCCCAGGTAAGAATAAATGCAGACGTTACCGTAATCTATATCCATTTGCGTTCTTCATACTAATGATTGGATGCATATGGTTTATGCACTGACTTGAGATGACCAGGCTTAATCTAGTCAATGCTGCTTGTCTTCAGATTTTTCTGACATCAATCTGTTGGCTGCTGAATGGTGGAAGACTTGTTACCTTATACGTTTGAGTGTCACAATAACGTTTTCTGCCATTGTGCTCCACCCTACCTTTGACTCACGACATTTAATTAATGAATGGTGTTTGTTTTTATATCATGTTATCATTACCACTCAATGCTTCTGGATTTAGTTCAAATTGGATTTCTTGTAACACCGGAAATACTAAGGAGAATGTGGTATTTATTATTTTCCTCTTATTCTACATATCATTAGGAAAAGAAAACAATGAGAGAAATTATTAAGTGAATTTTACATGATATTCAGATGAAGTAAATGCCTTCAAATTTGTAATCGTCTTCAAGCTTCTTGTCATCGAGAAGAATATTGCCATTAATGTCAAACACTGTGACGTAGCTTTTCGGCGAGGATCCCTCAACCTCCTCGGACTTCAGGGCCACAATAATTCGATCTTGTGTTCCAGGAACAAAAAAAAAAGCTGAGAAACCGCGTTTCGGATAAGTGAGCTTTCCTATTCTAACAGCTTGAAAGTGTTGAAGATGTGGATCTCCAATAATTAGTAGATTGCTGCCTCTAGAAATTGATTAGCGTGTATTTTGAGGATTTTAGAAGATTTCTATCAATGTGCTGAAAAAACGCTAACTTCATTTCGTCATCTTTCTCACTATAAATCGTTTGCGACTCCTTCCGTGGTAAGAAAAACCATTTTTGTTGATTTTCGGACCATTGCACAGCCTCGTGAGTTAAATAACCAGGTTCAGTGATGTTGACTGCGTTACGAACTCTTTTGTAAACGTCTTTCCAGTTAACGCTTTTAATCTAAAACATTTACATGAACAACATAAATTCATTCAATTTCTATCTAGGTAAAATATCTGCAAGCACTAATCCATAAATATACACATAGTAATTGAGGAAATGCAATAACTGAGACTAATTTACCTCTCCGTGTTTGTTTATAATTTTGATCCACATCGCTTCTTCGCTTAAAATGGCTCCATTTTCGTTTCTGTATTCCTGTATGAATAATATTATTTTTAAAAAGCACCATATATCCGTCAATTACGTCATTTGTTCACGAATTTTTGATTTAGAGATCTTTAAAAGCAATACAGAAGGATTTTAAGCACTACATTTTAACAACTCATTTGAGCGTTACAAACCGTGCCATGGCCTCCAACATAAAGATAGTCGCCTTTTATGGTCGTCCATTCAGCTTTCATCCCACGTGTGGTGTTACCAGGTCCAGAATTGAGGAACAACCATGGGATTGCCTGATGAATTCGTCAATCAATTTATATCGGTACCAGAATTATCACAATCATCATCTATACTAATTCAATTTTTTCGCTAAACTGATATTTACATTATTCTCATATCTAAGCTCTCCTAACGGTTCATCGCCACAACGTGGATGCATTCTCATGTCCACGTATAAGCCTAGCTAGTAGCAATAAAGTAACCAATTAACAATGTTTTTCCATTCAGTACATGATAGTGACCATCCGTGGTGAATAGTAAGAGATCGCATCAGCAGGACTCTCTTAGGATTCTACGAAAAAGAAAGCAGCACAAAAAAATCTTCTGTCTCAGCATCTTGCGCGTCAAGTTCTGCTGTAAGCGTAGTCGAGTGAATAAACAATCAATGAAAGGTGATAAATTCGTGGGTTTAACTTTATGAGCTCAAATGGCTCTGAATGAAATGAATGTCTCCACCACACATCACGATAGAGGTTTCATATTTTGAACATAGCAGACAACGCTAAAACACTATTCTCGTCTTTAGGCTCTTCTCAGTGTTGCAGGACGTGTTGTGTTTTAAGTAGTAGAAGCCTTTTAGGTGAGGAACACCAGCAGTTTGTCATCCACTAATCCACCACCCATCTTGTTGATTAATACAAAATCCTAATAATTCCTTAAGCCATCATTTGCCTCAAACCACGATGTCATGACAAAATCAGTACTATTAAAAGTGCAGCTGCTGAAAACGCATTAGACACACCCTTTCAGTTTCAAAAAAGATAAGAAACGAAGGTATTCTCTAAAAACTCGTTATCACATACATCAGTGTAAAATATGAGCTAGAAATCTTATCGTTAGGAATACTAAACTGGGGTCTTAACCTTTATAACCAAGGGAGGTTGCCGATAAACGTGGGAGTTGTGAGATAACGACAGTCTTACTGAAGGAAAATGGTGTATTTTGCTACATAGTCAGTACGATCCTACTGAGCTGCTAGATTGAAAGTTAATTGATTAGGACTAGCGGCTTTTCAGAGGACCAGAAAATTATGCCGAACATACAATACATTAGTACTTCGGTCGAGACGATTAGATCGCACCTCTGCGGCAACCGAGCAAATCTTCTAAACCAATAGAAAACTTTAGCAGTCATTTCATCATTATGATAGGTTGTAATTTGAAGCTTTCAAAATTTACCTTGCCATTGCGAATTTCGTAGATCATTCCTGTTTTATCATCAGGTGAAAGAAGACGCCCATCAAATTCCAACAAATCAGATAATTCCATTGCACGTCCTTTCATATTTAATTGCCTACAAAAAAATTTTATAGCTTATAATTTTGCATTTGAAAAGGAAACTTGCAGAATGTTCATCAATGAAGAAAGCATGGCTGTAGAACTAAATGAGGCTCACTAGAATAAATAACTTGATGTTGATTTTCTCCCAGTGCACATAATTTATTTTTAGTTTTCTTCTTCGGTTAACTTGAGAATAGTGGAAGAAAGTCCAGTGAGTATTAGATTTGGATAATGTGCAATCGACTAAGCATACAAGGGTTTAGCATAAAAATCGTGCAGCACCAACCACAGCCAAACTATGGTATCATCAAAGTTTGTCGTGAGTTCTACCTGTTCTTTGCTTTAACGCTTATAGACCACGAGGGAATGTATTCATCGAATGATATCTAGTAAGCGTTTCACATATGAATACTAGTGGAGTGCCATCACAACTTAAACGCAAAGGCACAGTTTTTTCATCGACCCAACCCGCATCCATAGGAAAGTGCATTCGGCAAAGCGCTACATGTTTAACTGTAGCACTAGGTTATTGAAGTCACTTGATTGAGGCGGAGAATGGATATTGACAGAAAATTCTTATCAAAAAAATCGTTAAAATCCGTGTTTTTCTTCTTTGAGAAGCATCAGTGAATAATAAGCGATGCTTAATGTACTCAATAAAGTGGAAAAAACTATTGCACTTCGTATAAATAACGCGATGACGCATTCCATGAAGAACTCATAGTAGAGGTAAAGGAATCGGCAGCAAATCAGTAGGCTGAGTCTGTGATTGCTGAAGACACCAAGCACATGCGTACAATGTCCAATTAGAAAGTCTTCTTATAGAAGTTGCTGACCTCGAACATGTCTTTGTAGAAGACTACCACTGTGGGCGACGATTTCTTGAGCAGGAAACAAATCGAATTGTGCTGAGACTTATTTTGTCCGCAAAAACGAGCCATAAATTTATTCGAGCAAGTAAGAATCTGTTAGAACACTAAAATGTTATGCTCATTATCACGCATTTCTTCTTCTTCCCCCCAAAGTCAGTTTGCAATACACTGCAGCCTGGTGGTCATTTCACTCCATAAGGAAAGATACACATCACTTATTAATCCTATGGCAAATAATCCACTGCAAAGAGAGACCACAGATCATTTCCTTATCATATAATCATACTTTTTCTACTACGGAGAGTTGGGGACGCAGTAGCGCAATGATAAAGGTAGCACGGTGGCATGCAGGACCGAATCACTTCACGTCCGTCCCACAGGCCTCCGCATTCTGCCACAATGGATTGATCAACTGTTTTATCTAATCTTATGGTGACTTTTTATTCCATAATCTTGAACTATGTAGGAATGAGTGATAGACTAACGGCTGGTCAAAATATCTGAGATCTTCATTGAAGTTTTTATAATGATAAATGTCTTGACCTACGTGGTGAGATTTCGATCTGAACCTCTTTTCCAGGTTATTGTAACATTGCGGAGAGTTTCGTGATCTTTTACGAGTTGTAACCGCCCTTCCCTTGTAACTGCACGCCACGTCCAATCGGTAGCAGTTTTTGCAAATTTGTCCATATCGGTGACGACAAGAAGACGGTAGATTTCGGTACCGTTACCGAACTTGGTAGTGTTATAAGTTCTTGGAGGGATCTGAGCAACAACTCTATTTGAGATGAATAATTACATTATTTTAATAACAAATGAAGAAATACGAAAGTGGAAACTTTTCAAATTAGTGTGATGGTATGTGCATGCTGATTATGAGAGCAGAAGAATGTTTTACCTTGTCGTCGCCTTCAAAAGTTGGATACAGCCAATCGTCATCTGTTTTGCTTTTCCGATCAGAACCGAAAACTTTTTCAAGAACTCCGAAAAGATTGGTTTCGACGGTGACGAAAGTCTGTAGCTGAAATTCACAAAATTCGACAAAATGAACCTAAAGAAAGAAGAGAGAGAAAAATAATCAGCGACAGATTTCATGGATCATCAAGTAATCGGCTAATGTGTTAGATGGTAAAGTTGTGGTCCTCACTGCTTAAGGTTTTTCATTAAGACGTGATTAGCTGAATGTTGTGAGAATTAATAGTTGTAGTGACCATGGGCTTATATGAGTTTATATCTGAACAAAAAACTATTTCAAAACTTCTGATTATCGTACTTCATCAACATTTATACCGAAGTTTAACTGCTTCGTCATTGTGTTTATTGCCTAGAGCACTTCATTAGATATTCAAATACGTTTAATTGATGAACAAAATTAAAAAATGAACATACCATAAGTAATAGTAAAGCTTTCATTTTAGTTGCGTTGACCAAAACACTGAGGTGATTGTAATACTCAGTCATAACTCACTCCTTTATATCATATTTGAACAAATATTATGACGTATGGCTTTGTTATATTTCAATAAAGGATTGAATGATGGCTGTTAAAAGAGGAAATTATACCAGAATTCTCTTAAAAAATAGAAACATCATTGAACGAAACAATACAAATCTCTCTAACAAAAAAAAAACTACCATACCAATTATGAAATTTGTTAGAACAGCCTTCACAGCCATTGTTGACTTCGTCGTTATTATATTAATCATAACTGCTGATATATTTATTATTAATGAGCATTATAATACATTTAATTATGAAAATTATCTGGGATCTTGGTTTGTCAATCAAGTTTCAAATCAGCATTATAACAGTTTAGATCTACTCGATCATCCTTAAGTGAGTGACACTACTCGGTATGGGTTTCAGTGTTAAAATTTGTAACTCTACAACTCGTTCCCTCTGCCTTAATCTAATCAATCAATTTTCGATTGCTGCTATAGATGTAGTCAAATATAAAACGAAAGAAAAACGTGATGTAATATACAATACGTCAAATACAAACGATATCGCTTGACGAAGCAAGGTAAGATTCAGAATTAGCGTTTCACCACTATCATTCAGCTGGATCAATCTACTATTCTTTTGAGTTTGTGTAACAAAAATTATTCTGATGAGTTAGTTTGTATTTCATATTGAAAAATGAAGCTTGGTTTTACATATCTGCAGTTACTATGAGGTGTTCTTCTACTTGTATTCCATTGAAGGACATTCACGCAAACCTCAATCGATAATATTCGTAGGCTTATCAACTATTCTCTGTAATTGTTATCCCAGCACGATCCACGAACTCTATTACGAATTCCACTTCTATCCATCAACAGCTTTTTTTCTTTTCCATTACTTCAGTCGAATTATTAATTTGTATTCAACGCTCATGAATCCTCATTCCCATTCAACTATTAATATCAACAAAAAATCATTTCATTCAACAACAAAAGAAAAAGACAGAGTGATATGAGAGGTAATCAGTTAAATACTATCGATAAGTTAATGGAGCAACAATAATCTGTCAATATGTACTCCGTTTGTTGTTACATGTAAAAAACAGTTAGCTTGTAATTGAAGTAATGTATGCTCTATAAAGACGCTGCAACCTGAACCACTAAATTTAATATGAGGATAATGTGAGGTCTGCAAAGAGATGACACAGCTTTATGATAGCGCAGAGTTATCATTACTGGTAATAAGAAGAGAGTAGAGCGCTCCAATATTAACTATAGATACTGTAGACTGTTCTATGGAATACTCACTGTGATAATGCGCTTAATACTCATAGAAAAAACAATGATAATACTCCAAACTTAAAGCTTTGTTACACACACAAGTTTAGAGGGTTCTATTTTTGTGGTTGTTAGAGAATCGTGGTGGTATCAATTTGACTATTACCCATAATTCATAAAAATTTTGATATTATTGCATAATATAATGGGTACGTTAAAAGTTGCATTCATTTCAGTCAACTGACGTCATCATTCAGTGTCGTTAAGCTATTCTACAGTGGAGATTAGTGTGGATCCTAGATCCGAATCGATTTTTGATAAGCTATTTGACTTCACTTTTTCTACACAATTTACCAATTAATTGGCTAACAGGCAGCTCTAGGCCACTTTCATTTCCACATAAATAAAGCATGCTTTGGCGTTGTTCTGTTGCTAGATGCATCCGTCATGTTCGAAGTGATATAGTTGTGGCTTAATAGAATCCTCTTCTGTACAGCGACATGAGTTGACCAGTCTTTAATATACCAATCTAGCTGCCCTAGAGGACTTCTAGGCCTCGTATTTCTTATGACGAGCGCGAACCCGTTTAGTGCTTGCGCATCTCTCTGGAATATACACCACTGATGTGCTTTGTTACATGGTTAAAAGTAAATTCATGTAAAACTGACACCGCATTGATCAAGCAAAGTCATAAGCAGGCAATATTCATTCGGTCTATATCAACTGCGGCTTGTTGTGGGAATGGGGGTAGTGCTCTTGCAAAGCTGACTTCAGAATCAGAAAAATAAGAGCTACTATTACATACGCATTTCGCCAATGTATGTCGCACGCTGAATTTTCTCGTCTATGACGTCAAATTCAAAGGCGTTTTTTAAGATGCAATCAAATATCAGACGTTATTGGAAACAGACAAACCAAACAGTTTTAAAACACAAGATGAAGAGCGTTTCTTATTGTGCGCTGGGCTCCTTGAACTGCATGTAAACGCTCTACAGCAGAGCAAAACCATGAAAAGCACAGCTGTTTCGTTAACTTCTTACCATATCAATAAGGACGAGCTGTTGACATAGTAGCTCTTTTCTACTGCAAAACAGAAGGAAGGAAAATTGCTTAGGGCCTAAAAACGCATACGTATTGATGAAAAGTTTCATGCGAATGATCGTTTTGTGGATAACATAGCTTTTCTGTGGAACGTATAAGTGGAGCAAACACGATGCTCACTAGGCTTAACGACGGGAAAAAATACTGCATCGTGCATATATGGGACAAAAACGCAGTTTATGAGAAATCGATGCGAAAGGCAATAAATTAGAGTATATTGCAGAGAAGACCTCGTAAATGTACTTTTAATATATCATGAATATGGAAAAAAACATAGAGTGAAAAATTATGCTAGTAAGAGGAGAAAGTAATTAACGTTACAGGGTCTCCCTCAAAGACGCACTGAGACAACTAACACAGTT